>KQ964648.1:18965-34959 GCA_001566745.1 Conidiobolus coronatus NRRL 28638
TAGAACCTCTCATATATTAATAATTTATAATTATAATTCTAGATTTTCAATTTTTAGACTATATTAGTATTATAAAGCTAAATTGGTAAGTATATAAGTTAAATAATCTACTAGTTAACATTATATAATAATTAAAATTAATTAATAAGACTTCAAATATTAGCCGGAATTACTGATTTATTTATTAAACAAAAGATCTAATAAAAGTCAACTAGCTATTAGCATTAAAATAGTTAATTGAACTTAGGAGGTCTTGGACCCCTATTGTTGCCGTTGTTTTTATTAGCCCAGTAGTTGTTTCTTGGGCTACTAGGTGAGGCTGGAGAAGATGACTGATTGAACCTTGGAATAGGTACATTTGAGCGTATAGGAGTGTAAATAGGGCCTTTTGGAGTAATAGTGCAAGAGTGACTGAATTGTGGTTTAGTGATGTTTAGAACTGAGCTGAAGGGAAGAGTGCTGCCTCGGAATTGTGGGCAAATGCCACCTAGATCAGTGCCTCCAATGAACCCCTTGTCAAAGAGAATATCTGCTTCACCAGAGTTCTTGCCAACAACTGTACCTCTGGAGCCAAGAGGAACTGACCCGTTATCCTTAATATAAATCACACGGTCTCCTAAGTCAAAGTGTTGGAATTTAATAACATGCTCAGCGAGAGATGGCTTGAGAAGGGCTATACGAGGGACTTTAGGTACTTGAACTACAGTGTATGGTTGACGAGGACCAGAATGATGTTCATCCCAGAATGAAGCGATTTCTGCAATTATTTCCTTTGGTAAAGCATCGGCTTCAATGTTTGCTTTAGTAAAGTTATGACAGTTGGAAAGCTTAAGCCATTCTCTAATTTTTGCAATTTGTTCTGATGCAGTTTCCTTAGGGTAAAGATCAGTAGGTACCAACATGTCTGAAGTATCTCTATTATTCAAAGTTTGAATAATCTCAGGGAACTTGACAATATATTCCTTAATTAAATTGATTGCATTTTGAGAAAAGCTCCAGCCTTTGTCAGATTTGTCAGTATAGCCGATTACCTTTTGTTTTTTACCTTCGAATTTGAGCCCTAAGCCAATATCTACTTTACCATCGGGTAAGATAACATGGAGAGAGGAAGTAATTTTACTTAAGACAAGTGGTGATATCTTCAGATTTCTAGCAACGTGATAAGATTCAACATATTGATTAGCTGGGCTTTTAAGTTTAGAAGGAGAAAATACTGGCTCTTCGCTAGATAGTAATTTCAAGTCTGCAGAAGTATCACCAGAAGAAATAATATGAGCTGCAGCGCCATAATAAGGCTCGCCTAACATGAAAACTCTAGATTTAGCTGGGAAATCCTGAGACATAGGGCAGGGGGCTGACTCAATATATCTTGGGTCTTGAGATTTTACAGATGTGATGATTGTCTGGAGAGCATAGCCTTCTTGATAGCCCTCGAATCGTTTTTTAATACTACCATCTGGATTGAGAGACATTCCGGTGACAGTTGATGCATGAACTAGAACTTCAACTTGTCCAATAACTAGCGCATAATGCCTAGAATAATCGGTCTCTCTTCGATGGCAAGCATTTTCAAAGCTTGCCAAAGACTTACCTGAGTGAGGCTCTTCAATAAATTGGCCTCTGTCAATTATATAATTAAATGACTTGTCTGATACTTTTGTAACTATAGCTTCTTTTAAATTAGGCCATTCAACATATATAGATTTTCCTAAGAATTTCTTAGCAAATTCGGAGGCTGATAGTTTGGACAATTCTGATTCTTTTAAAGTAACTACAATAGACTCTCTCTTACTAGGCTGTTGAAAAGCATGTACCGAATGGTGGGCTAAGACTGATGTGAATTCTGCTGTATAGAGAGATGGGAATCCAGAAGGAGAGTCTTCTCCAAGTTTAACACCTGGTAATAAGCCAAATGTAAAATCTTGTCCAGGGGCAAGCGTAGGCAGTTTGTAAACTTCGCTACGGCATGGACAGTCATCAAGATCAGGAAGGAATCCTGGAAGACTGGATTTGAAGGTTCTAGGGCTAGTTATATCAAAATGGTAAGTAGTTGGTTCTTGGAATGTGTTCCTACGTTTTTCCTCTTCAGTTAATAAATGCTCTTGCTCTTTTAGAGCCTTTACAAGTCGATTCTGGTCAATGAAAGGAATTAAAATAACATATTCCCAATCATTCTTTTTACCATTTTCGTCTGTTGCAAAATCAGTTGAGTAAAAATCTTGAATAGAAGACATAGGGTTATCCATTAAAACTCTAAAAGCAGGTGGAACCAGGTCTCCGCTGAGCTTAGGAAGTACACCCATTAATTGCTGGAAAGGAAGGAAAGGCTTTCCAAGCTCAAACTCCATGCTGAAATCTCCGATATCAACAAGATCTGTTAACATTGGAGCGTAGTGATAAGGATAGTACCATCCCCAAGATTGGATACCGCGATAATAGTAGTACAAAACCCACTGAAGTCCTCTAATATAAGAGCTAACTAAAGGTCTCAATTCCTCAGGTTTAGAAATATCTATTTTCATCTTTTCATAATAATAGTCTTTTTTGAAGTTATGGTGTTTAGTTTCTGCTGCTTGTTGAATATCGTCTTTAGACTGAGGTTGGGTGATTTTTGCTTGATCGTATCTTTTCAATACTCGATTTATAGCCATTTCAGCTTCAGAATCGCTAGCATCGGTATCTCCTTCTAATCTTTCTCTCAAGAAGTCTTCTTGGTCAGAGGTTAGCTCCAAATTGTACTGAATAGTTCCATCAGAATTTTCAGATCTTAATGGCGGAGTTAGGGACAAGGCCCGAATCATTGAGTCCATAAAATCTAAATCATCTTGTGGCAAATCTTCGTTTGAAAGGACGACACCCTTTAGAGTTGGGTCAGTGAGCAAGGACTTGGCTTTTTGATACATGGCATTTTGAGCAATAGTCATTTCTAATTGATTAGGACCAGAGTTCTTTTTCCTTCTTGTAGTACCATTACTTAAATCTTTTTTATCTTCCATATTCTGTACTCTGTTAGATTCATATTTATCGATAGCTCGTAAAAATGAATCGAATGATTTGATGTTCAAGGTACCATTGGTATGAAGGTAATCTTCTGCAGTTAAAAGCCATTGTTTATAAGTAGCTACTACGTAATCAAGAGCACCGTCATGGATATGGAACTCAGGTAAATGGGGAATGAAATCATTACCAATAAACATACAAATTAATATTATATCGTCTATTACTCTCTCTAAATCGTATTCAATGTTCATTGCATCCTTAAATTGTCCAAAATCTAGATTAAAATACTCTCTAAGCAAACTTAAGTGCAATAAATGGAATTTAACTTGATTTGCTGGAAGTTTTTGCTGCTTTTTGCCGAAAGTTTGAATTTCTCTAAGTAGTGAAGTATGAGGTTCATGAGTGACTAGACCTAACATGATTAAATCGGCATCTAATCCGTATATACAATGGCGTGTATTGGGATTGTAACCTTTCATAGAGCGTGTCAATCTGATATACTCCATAATTTTATGCTCACCTTCTCCTGGGGTTTCATGACCAGATAAAATAACTTGAATATTACGCCAATTAGAGTCCTCAGTGACTTTTTTATGTACGAAATACTTTAACTGGAGAGATAACTTTGTCATAAACTCAGTACCTGGAGTGATACAATTACTATCAAAATGGGTTTTCTCAACTTTTTCACCTGAATCGATTTGATTATCTTTTAGCTTAGAGTTAGCTTCTGCAGTTTTGAATCTTCTAGCTCTTTGCTGATTCATTTTGGAACGAGGAGCAACACCTAAATAGAAATCTGGTTCACAAAAAGTTCAAATTTAAAGAGATTTCCGAAATACCATCTACTGCCATAAAGAAAACTTGTTTAGGTTTGATAATATCGAAAACTCTTTCAATGTATTTAAAGATGTCTAAGAACATCTCTCTTTCGTTGGGGAGCTTAGATAAGTCAGAGTTGGCATGAGTAGCATTGTGAATAATTCCATTCATATCGAGATATAAATTATCTATTTAACATATTAATATCTAAAAAGTTTTTATATGCTAAATAAGGAATTTACCAAATTCAGGGATCCCTTTAGGTGTAATATTTTCACTGCATAAAGGATATCTTTCACTAAATTAAAGTTAATAATACTAATAACAATGCAAGAAAATATAATAATACCCTAGCCATCTGAAAAACTTTGGAATACCCATATCAAATTTTTATAAAAAATTAGAAATACAAAAGATAAAGAATAAAATTTTAAAAGTTAACTAAATTAATTAAGTTAATAACTCTATTATTTACTATAATATACAATATTAATAAAATTACTAGTAATAAAATCCTTTGACTTCTTTTTATACAAGTTATAATATTTTTTATTACGTGATCATTATTTTGATTTTATATATTTAAGGGTTAATTGATTCTTTTACTGTCTTTTATGGGATTTTTTAGTTTATTATTACTTAATTAATATTTAATAGAGCTTTGATTGCTTATTCAGTGATAAATATATATATAGTGTGTGACTTTCCTTTAATAGTAAACTTTAGCATAGTATATATTTATCAAAGAAACTTGATTTTGTTTATAATATATATCTATAATAAACTCAATCTATCAAACATATATCTTTTATTTTATCAAAGATTTTTCGCTGCTATTATTCTTGAAATGGTGTAGTAGCGTTTAACTGGATAATTATAAAATCAAGTTTGTATCAGGCAATTAAATAATGACAATAGCATAATAAATATAAAATTACTAAACTAAAAAAATAATGTTTTTAACAATGACTTGAATGAATTTATGAATGTAATAAATAGTCTAATTTTTCTAAAAATGTACTAACTGCAAAATACTCATCAAAACAGGCTTTGCTTATGTCCAAATTGATTATAAGTTGGCTTTAGTCAAATCATAAGCTTATATTACTTAATTTTAATGTTTTTGAATTTAATTTAAATAAATGCCCAGTAAATTGTAGTAAAGCTGAAATAATATAGCTAATAATGATTTAGTTAAACCTACATTGATTAAAGGCTTTTTACGGTGCAAATACAATTAAGATTTAGAGATTTTTAATATCTATCGGATATGCTAATATTCGTTTAACAGTTAACATTGAATAAAAATGATATCTTTAAAAATTTATATTTTTGTCTAATATTCAGCCAATATTTGATTAAATGTGTGATAGTGGAAATATTCTTGGATTTTATTTATTAGAAAGGAATATTAATATCCTTGTTTTTGAGTGCTGTTGGCTTCTATATATAATATATTAATATAATTTAAAATTTGAGAATAGGCAAAGCGAGTAGGCCTATGTTGAATCAAATGATTTTATAATTATATACAGGTTCATATAAATAATGTAATATTGCGGTGTATTGTTATTGAACTAATCTTTGTTGCAATCTACGCATGTTTGATTGTTTGATGCTGATAAAACTGGTGTATCACTATGGCCTAATTTTAGATCAGGGGCTATTTGATTCCTTACAAGCTGCTTCTATTTATAATTATTAATAAATGTATTAATTATATATAACAACTTACCACTTCTTTCATTTCAGGGAATCTACCCTCAACTTTGCGATCAAATACAAGTTCTATAGAAATATAAATATATTACGCATTTTATGCTAAATTGATATATTACCTCCATTAACAACAACTTTGAAAGTTCCACTAGGACCAGGGATAAGGGCCAGCTCTCCAATATCGGGGCCAAAAGTATTGAACAGTTCTTGACTCATCCATCCTAAATGCTGTTAAAAGGTGAATTATGGCTTATCTAATAGTATGATTACCAGCTCTTAAGTGCCACTTACAGCCTGTACAGAAATGAATTTCAATTCTTGGGTTATTAGCTTTTAATTCACTCATGATTTTAATAATAGTGATTAATAGTCAGGATAATTTCGCCTTTTTATATGCTTAAATTTTATTAATGAAATGGGATCTAATATTAATCAAATGATTACGTTATTTTTAATCAAAATTGCATAATTTTTTAAAAAAAAATTAGCACATATAGCTTTTTGAAATTAGAGGCTGTTAAATTTTGTATAGAATTTTAATTTTATATAGACAAGAAAGATTAATAGCATCATACAATAGACCTAGTATTAATTTATCAACTTATCAATTTGAGTTTAGTATGATAGCTTAAATAGGCTAAAATTGAAAAATTTAGAGGAAATTCGATGCATAATCATAATCCTTAAAATTGAGATCAAAGTGAAAATGAAAAAATTCTAAATTTGTATGACTTATTTATGATTAGCTGTACAGACTACTAAATGCTCTTTTGATAGAAGCTTTCAAAAAATTAAATTATTAGTGGATTATATTTATTTAGATAGTACAGTTTGTGAGAATATTGAGTTTACTTTTTTCTTTTAATATTAATTAGATTTAGCATAGATTTTAATTAATGTATATTAGTACGTCAACAATAAGCAATATTTTCATTATTACAAAGTGATTAACATATAGATTTTTTTGGTTAAATCTGTTATTATGAATTATCAAATTTATACTTAATATAGTTGTTGTTATATACCTTCTTATTGTTAATTTAGCCAATTTCTCTATTCATATGTTTACAAGTACTTGTTTTATAGCTAATTTTATCTATAGCAGCTGATATATATTGGAATATATCTATATTTTCTTGGAATAATACGATTTAAAAGTTGATTTATTTTTAATTCGGTAATGGAAAATACGTTAACTAATATTACTGAACAATAGGAATATTGTCAATTTGGCGTAAAGCTAAGCTTAAAAGTTGACTTGTATAGGTGGAAATTTGAGGATTTGAGCGTATATTAAATAGGTTAGACTCTGATTGGCCAATTTAACTAGTATTCACCCCTTTAATTCTCCTCATTGGATTACCAATCTTATTCTAATCCCTAATCAAAAATTGAAAACATAGCTATAATATGCCAAATTGTAGACAAAGCATAGAATCTAAGCCAATAAACAATCCGATATTCAATCGAAAAAAAATTGTTAATTGATTGAAATCACCCTAGCATGACTGAATGTAAAAGTCATCTAAAAGTATCTGAATTGGGAATTCACTCTAAATCGTTTTTCTCTTTCTGATTATTATTATAATTCAATATTTTTCCTAAAAAACACCTTTTTACTTTATCTCTTTTTTATTATATACTTCATACACTTTTAATTCGATATGGTGGATATTACTAATAATTATGCTAGTTTGGATAACTGGATTAAAGAGTTATCAGATTGCAAACAATTAAGTGAAGCAGACATTAAAAAATTATGTGATATGGTATTATATCCAACTAACTTTAATCTATTCTCTTATTCAAGCTTATTTTTTCCATAGGCTAGAGAAATTCTTATATCAGAGTCTAACGTTCAGCCCGTTCGCTGCCCTGTAACAGTTTGTGGAGATATTCATGGTCAATTTCACGATCTTGTAGAACTTTTCAAAATTGGTGGTAATGCCCCCGATACCAATTACTTGTTCATGGGAGATTATGTCGATAGAGGTTATTTTTCAGTCGAAACAGTTACTTTGTTAGTCGCTTATAAGTGTCGTTATAAGGATAGAATTACTATTTTAAGAGGTAATCACGAATCTCGCCAAATTACTCAAGTATATGGTTTCTATGACGAATGCTTGCGCAAATACGGTAACGCTAATGTTTGGAAAACTTTTACCGATTTATTTGATTATCTCCCCTTAACTGCTTTGATTGAAGACCAAGTAACACCCCTTTTTTATTATTTCTTAAAAAATTTCTAATCTTTCCCCCCATCTTAGATTTTCTGTCTACACGGTGGTTTATCCCCTTCAATTGACACTTTAGATCAAATTCGCTCAATAGACCGTATTCAAGAAGTTCCCCACGAAGGTCCTATGTGTGACTTGCTCTGGTCTGATCCTGATGACCGTACTGGATGGGGTATTTCTCCTCGTGGTGCTGGTTACACCTTTGGTCAAGATATCGCCGAAGCCTTCAATCATACCAACGGTCTTTCCCTCATTGCCAGAGCTCATCAATTGGTTATGGAGGTAAGAATCTTTTGTTTATTACTCTTTTATCATATTTTGGTTATAAATATATTAAAATTACGTCATCTAGGGTTTCAATTGGTCACTAGAAGGAAATGTCGTTACTATTTTCAGTGCCCCCAACTATTGTTACCGCTGTGGTAATCAAGCTGCTATTATGGAGCTTGATGAAAACCTAAAACATACTTTGTAAGCCTATTATTATTATTTATTTGCTTTTATTATAATAACGTTCATTTTTAGCCTTCAATATGACCCTGCTCCTCGTAAAGGCGAGCCCCAAGTTACTCGTAGAACTCCGGATTACTTCTTGTAAATAAACCTGACTGGAGCTTATGAGGACACTGTCAACTAAAAGTACCGGACTTGAGTCTTACTAAGCGTGCTACGTCAGATTTTTCTTAGAAACATTATGGATTTTTTATTTTTATTTCAGCCACTTCAACAACTCGGCTACTATTCCTTTCAAACACTACCTACTCACATAATCCCTTCTTTTGCTCTGTTAATTGATTGTACGTAATAAGAGTAATACTATGGCCATCGTTTTAATACTTTCTTAAATAACTAAAAAACAAAAATATTTTAATTTTATTCAATTTTTAATACATACTGGAATTTATTAAAAACTATTCTTCTCATTTATTACTACTGTGAGGAGGTTAACCATTTATTTTACCCTCAATGCTTTTCAATTATATTTAATACGCCTTTCTGCATTGCAATAGCTGCTATATGGAATGTATGTTTGTCAATAGGCCAACTTCTGCAATCTTTAATTATTATATTAATTTTGCGTATAATAACTAGTTATTATAGAAACATAAGATTATCTCTTCCTTGGTGTATATTTCCTCAAGTTGCATTTGCTTCTAAGCTAACTGAAATCTTACTGTTAGTTAAGCGAAGTGATTTACATTCAAGTAATAATTATCTGTAATATATTAAAGCAGTTGACTCAATAAACTTAATATAAGACTGTTCATTCAGTAAATTAGCAAATGTTATAAAATGCTCCACAATTATTGATATACCTAAACTACTGTTAACAAACCTTCTTCATATAAAAATGCAAGATTTGTAAAATTACAATTTTTGATTAGCTTAAAATTTTTCGCAAGTATATGTAATATGCTTTATAGTTAACTCTCTTAAATCTAAAATAGTAGATTTGTAACAAATCCAATTTAGAAAAAAAGCTTTAATATCTTCTAAATTTTATTATATACAGTTTTGATTATAAGCTAAGGATTAGGATTTGATTTCCTTTTGATTAAGTTTAAAGGTAGCTCATTTACAACCACATCAGTTGTTCTTTTAATCAAAGTAGGTGAAAGAGTGTTGACTGCTGTTTCTGATTTCCTTTTAATCATTGATGGGGATAGCTGATTCACCTCGCTATCTGTCTTTCTTTTAATGCTTAGACCAGTATTAACAGCTAATGGAACCTCTGAGGGGTTGGGAATTGTGCTTTTAATAAGCACATGTGTTTCGGATCCTTTAATATTGATTTTGTGATCTTCTAGCCATTTATGAATCTGAGCTGAGCTATCAACAATACTGTATAAATCATCAAACTGCAACTTTTCCAAAAGAAGTTCTAGCAGCTGAGTAAACTCTTCAGCAGTACAGTTGCCATCTTCAACAGGCGTTTGACCCTTTTCAGATGATTTTGAGTCTTTTTTCAGGTAAAATAAGCCTGCCCTCTTTCCAGATCCACATTCTTCTCCAATTGCAATCATTTCAAATAAAGATTTAACACTTAAAGCTTCATGGTCATAAATCATTCTTGACTTGCAATCATCAGGGAGAATAGGTATTACTTTCTCTGATGATTCATTCAAAGGATATGGGATTTTCCATTCCCATTCTACATCAGAATCAACTAAATTTGATTCCATGGTTCTACATTGTATAGGTTGGAAACCAGGAATTGTCCACAGACCTTTCCACTTGCTGTCTTCTTTAGATATACCGCTGACTTCACATACAGATTGAGACATAGTCTTCTTCCACCATTTACACAACTGAGAATCCGATAAAGGCTTTTTATTTTCAAATTCAGATGAATTAACAAAAAGATATTGAGGTTGGGCTCGTCCAAACACATAGCATAGTATTTGATCTTTATCAAATATATATTTAATATAATCTAAGTAAGCTCTAATTAGCTGCCTTATAGCAGATGTTTTGGTATCCTGAATTGCACCAGTAGTATCAACTTTATCAATGCATATAAATACGTTGTTAAAGTTAGAGTCTTCTAATTCGTTATAATATTCATAAGTAGTGAAACTAGCTACTAAAACAGGCTTCAATTCTTCTTCTTCAGTTTCGGGGTCACCTTGATCTTCTTCATTTTCCCCTAAAGTGTCTACTTCTTCTTCCTTTTGCTCTTCCTCTCCCTCTTCTAGTTCTATGAGCTGTTCTTGAAATAAATAAATTTGTCTTTCTTTAATTTTGCTTCCAATAACTTTCTTCCCTTCTATTTCTTCGCATAAGCAAGCACATTCGGTCCAATTAGAATTCACAATGCTTATTTTCAGATCTTTTTCTATTTCAACGGGTATTAAACTACTTTGTAAAAAATTTTCCAGACTTAGCTTTTCTATATGAAAATTTCACTCTTTGTTAGATATTAAAATTTAGATAGATAATATTTTATATTAAAATTACCTTCAACTAAGTTTTTATTATTTTCCATATTTTATAATAAGCAATTAGCAATTATTAATGAGTATTTTTAACGTTATTATTTAATAATCATAATTAATTCACATTTCAAAGAATAAATCTACAAATTAATTAATCATTATAATATGGGTTAAAAATTTAAATTTTATTGATTATGGAGTAAGATTATTGAGCATAAACAATTTATGTGTATGGTAAGTGATATCATTTACCATAAAAAACTTCTTGATATATCTAAAAATATGAAATGATTTTAAGCTCGCCACATATATATATTCACAATTTTTATAATAATACATGTACTTTAAAAGTTCACCCCAATCAGCTTATTTGTTTAAAATTAAAAAGTCCCATAAAAAATCCACATGTACAATATTAATTGAATAAATTATTAAGGATTATAACGTAGTCAACTAGAAATAAAAAGAATCAACTTTTTTCAATATAAAAAATAATTATTTAATAATATAGTAAATTAACAAAAATTAATGAGTGAATATATTAATAGAGCTGCTCAATTTGCTCAGTCAGCAGCTCAGCTTAGTAAAAATTTAAGTGAAAATTTGGTTGAAAATGCTAAAGATTTTAGAATTGATAATACTTTACAATTGTTTGAAAATGGTGAAGATAAGCTAGAGCAAGTGAAAACCTTACTAGATAGTAAATATGATAAGGAAAAGTTAACAGGTTTAAAAATTTTAATTGCTGTAAGTTTTTAACATACGTCTATTACTAAATACACAGATTATTAATAAGTTTTACTCATTAGATGATTAGTAAAGGAAAAGATGTAAGCGACCATTTTGCTTCAGTAGTTAAGTTGGTAGCTTCAACAAGCTTGGAAGTTCGTAAATTGGTTTATATTTATTTAATTCGCTATGCTGAACAAGAACCTGATTTGGCTTTGTTATCCGTGAATACTTTTCAAAAAGATTTGAGCGATTCTAATCCAGTAATAAGAGCTATGGCTCTAAGAGTAATGTCCTCAATCAGAGTTAAAGTTATTGCTCCTATCGTTTTATTAGCTATCCGCAAATGTGTTGCCGATTTAAGCCCCTATGTCAGAAAGAGCGCTGCTTTTGCTATGATCAAGCTTTATGAGTAAGCGATGCAATAATATTACTTTTATTTAATTATTAATTATTTTATAATAGATTAGATCCAAATCAAAAGAAAGGTCTCATAGAGTTAATAGAAATTTACTTAAAAGACGAATCAGCTATCATTATAGGTGGAGCTATAACGGCATTTAATGAATTATGCCCAACTAGATATGATTTAATTCACGTACACTATCGCAAACTATGCTATATGCTAGTAGAAGTAGACGAATGGTCTCAAATAGCCATGTTGCATTTACTTACTAGATATGCTCGTACTCATTTCCTTAATCCAAATCAGTCAAATTCAGTGAGCCCAACAAAAAAAGACTTTTATTCCGATGTTGATGCTTTGTCCTTGAAAGGATTAGATCCAGATCATAGTTTGTTATTAAGAATGGTTTTACCTTTGCTAAAGAGTCAAAACTCTAGCGTAGTGCTTCAAACCGCTTCTTTAATGTACCACTTAGCTCCCATTAATCAAGCGCTAGAAATTGGAAAGCCTTTAGTTAGATTATTAAGATCTTACAGAGAGATTCAATTTATAGTGCTAACAAATATATTAGCTATGGTGAATAATAGACCAGTAAGCATATATCATTATATAAATATAGTTTTACTAAAAATAATACTAGGAAATATTTTCATCCTATTTAAATCAATTTTTCGTACGTCCTGGAGATAATCAAATTATAAGAGATTTGAAATTAGAAATTTTAACTAGCATTTGCGATGCTGGTAATGCTTTAGTTTTACTAAGCGAGTTGGGCGAATATGTTAGATCTCCTGATACCACTCTAGCTGTTGTAGCCATTCAGGCAATTGGAAGATTATCTAACAAAGTTCCTTCAGTATCTGAGACATGCTTAGAGGGATTAATGACCTTAGTACAGCAAAAGAATCCAGCTATAGTCGGAGAGTCTGTAGTAGTAATTAAAAGACTTTTACAAACTAGACCTCGAGAGCAAAACACACAGCATATTTGCACTCTTATATATAATTTGGAGTATGTTGTTGTTCCACTTGGAAAGTCTAGTATATTATGGTTAGTAGGTCAATATGCTGATTTAGTACCACAATATGCTCCTGACATTTTAAGACAGTTTTGCAAAACTTTCAAAGAAGAAGAGGTCTCTGTAAAGTTGCAAATTTTAACATTAGCTTCTAAATTATTAATTTCGTTGCCTCAAGAGCCTATGGTTCCTAAATTGTTCGATTACGTAATTCAACTAGCCAGATATGACGTTGATTATGACTTGAGAGATAGAGCTAGATTCCTTAAAGGCTTCCATCATTTAAATGAGCCCAAAGATGGTGAAGCTTTGGATGTTACTAGCTTATCAACTCATTTGAAAACCATTCTTTTATCTGAAAAGTCAGCTCCTAAATATTTATCATCTTCTGAAGGAAAGGAGCACTTCACCATTGGTTCTGCATCTCTTCAAGTTGGCCATAAAGTCAATGGATATGAGCCACTTCCTGAATGGCCTACAGAAAAACCTGATGGATCTCTACGTAATAAGGGTGCTTCATCCTGGACCGCTAAGTCTACAGCATCAGTCTCTACTCCAAGTCCAGCAATTGGTCAAAGTAAAACTTCTCCAACTTCTCACACTTCATTCGCACACAAATCCATTACACCCCCTAAGCAATATGCCAATGACTTGGACGCCTTTTATGATGATGTGGATATGGACTCTAATCCATTAAGAACTTCAAACATTAGAGAATCTTATGAGAGCGAAGAAGAATCTGACGAGGATGATGATGAAGATGATGAGGAGGAAAGCGAGTACGAAACTGATGAAGATGAATCTGAGTATGAAGAAACTGAAGATGATAGTGAAGAAGAGTCAGAATATTCTAGCGATTCAGAAGTTGAAGGGCAGCATTTATTAAATAAGAATAATAGGCGATAAATATTAATTTTCAAATAAAATTCAAGCTATTTTTTGTAATATTTAAGTCTGATCAAAGTTATTTTTTATATTCGATAATTAGTATAGTTTAAGCATTAATAAATTATATTTAGTATATAGATTGGAATTTATAATTGATCAAACTATGAGATTTGATCTAACTATAGCAATGGTCCTTAGATTTCAACATTTTATGATCTTAGTCATCAAGAACCAATGATGTAATAATTACATATACATTTTCTAATTGTGCAAAATAGCTGAATCAAAAATTGAAATTCGAACCAAAATATTTTTATCTAAAACTTGGTAAGTATTAGAAAATAAGTAACATAATTTGTAATACACCCATTTTTCGTTATAAGAAAAATGTTGTCATCTTGAACTTCGTTAAAATTAAGTAATATGCCCCTAAAAATGTGCTTTTACTTGAAATCTACTGGCAAATAGGCTCCGATTCATGATGACAACATTTTTCTTTTAATGAAAAATGGGTGTAATTACAATACCAAGGCTGTTTTTGATCTTGAATATTTCAACTGATCGTAGCTTAGATCTTTAATTTTTGTTTGTAGTAGACAGCTTTGATATCAGAAATAATGATTTAATAATTATAAAATAATTGAATTTTTATTTAATAAACAAATAAATTAATGTTTAGATTATTTACATTAAATTGGGCTTAGTTTGAATGTGGGGGATAGTATAGAAGAAGAGTTTAGTATTGGTAGGTGCCAAATGGAATAATGAAAAGAATGAAAGTACTTAAGAAGCTAATGAACCAAATGCTGCTACGAATACTAGGATAGTCCATTACATAGGCTACGGCGTAAGCGATACGGCATACCATAAATATGACACAAAGTACATCAGCAGCGACTAAGCTACCACCTCCTACAGTATTAGCCAAAAGGGCAAATCCAAAGAACATAAAGCTTTCCATAGTGTTATTGTGAGCAGCCATGGACCTAATAGCATATCCGGGTAAGTTGTTATATTGAGCTCTTGGATTGCTATTATCTATACCACCTTCAGCTTTGGCTTGAGCTCTACGAACAGGAATTAAAAGGCCGAACCATACTAAGTAAACAATGAACATACAAGCGAATTGTAAGTTATAGTGGCCGTTTCCATACATCTTTATAAGTTATTAGATTTGATCAAGTTTTGAATTATAATGAATTATGAAGGGTGATTAGCGTATTTATACCCCAATTAATCAAAATCCTCTGAAATCACTCCATAATCCAGGTTTCTTTTAAAAATTATGAGGTTTAAAATGTCAATAACTTAATTTGGAAGCTTATTATGGTGGGTTTTGCATTTAGCATTATTTTCTTAAATTTTTCTAATCAAATCAGTATTTTAACATCGATCTCAATAAAAATTAAAATATCGTCTTTATATCTGTTATGTATTTATACATACATTAAAGTAGTGATTTATTAAAAGCTGCATACTTATAAGTATAATATGAAACCATTCTCAGCTCTACAATATTATTTTCCAGGAGTATATTTAATTTGAATTTTTACTCAGTACCTTTTGAATAGCTCAATATGTCGGGTAATTTTTTCTCTTATTGTAAGGGATAAATTGTAAACTTGACAAAAAATGAGTTATATTAAATCTTGTTATTCGGGGGCATTTGAGTTTTCATATGCTATTAATGACCCAGTTGTAATATTAATCACACTACGCGAATATATTTTATCTATCCTGATTAATCATCATAATTCTTGTATAAACGCTGGTCTTGATAGTATAAAAAGTAATTGTCTTACTAATACAATTTTCTTTTAGCTCTATTTCGCAATTAAATCGGGTGAAAATTAGTCCATAATTTGTGTACAGCTAGTAATAGAAATTTAAAAACTAAAAATGGATCTAAATTAAGAAATTCAGCTACCGGACACTACTAAATTAAGAAATATTACCTATATAAAATACTTGACCAAATTTTTTATGCTGCGTTTTTAGTGAAACAAAAAAGTGTAGAGAGAAATGAAAAAAAAATTAGCCGAATAAATTAATTAGATTAGTAATGATATCATAATATATATTAACTGCGATAGTTTTTATTTAAAATGTGTAAATAAACTATAGTATGCAGCGATTATAAACTGAGTTTTAAAGTTTGGAATTACTACTGATTCTAGAGTCTTAATAATATTATTATGACATCTCCCGAAAATTACTTTTATTTAGCATAAGGATATTA
>KQ964652.1:21154-33969 GCA_001566745.1 Conidiobolus coronatus NRRL 28638
TTCAGTAAGTGTATCAAAGTGAAAATGCTGTTGTAGCAAATAAATGTATTGTATGTGATATGCTTGATTTAGAAGCTCTATAATCATAATAATTTCATTATATTATTTAGTTATATTTTCAAGTTTAAATTTATTTAAAGTCAGCGATCACATATAACGATTGAAAACAATAACCTGTGCTTAATATAGATATATTTAATAAGTATTTTATTCTTTTATTTATAATATTACAGTTAATGTAACTGCACTGTCTATAATGTGTATAAGAAAAGATAGCATTCTGCAAAGATGATAAAATTAAAATTTTAAAATAACACGCTTTATATCACTCAATTAAGTAATTATTTTTATCTAAATAATATCTGTAGTAATATCTATATGCTATAATAAATAAAGTATAAATAAAATAGAATCAAAATAGATATGATCATAAGTATTTGAAGTTATATGGGCATATTAAATATTATACAAGTAATTTTAGTAGTATTTATAATTTTCATAGATAAAGAAATTAAAGGATATTTAATTATCCTTACCGAGTTTTTTATCTAGCTTTTGTGTTTTGGTATGCTTAACTTGTTCACCAGTATGAAATAGCTAACTTCAGTATTCTTATATCTATTCTTTTATCTCTACTAATATCTAAACCTCATATTAAAAATTATATTTCAAAAAAATATTTTTAGAATTAAATATTGTAAATACAAAAATTAAATCATAAAAATAGTAAACAGATAACATTCTACTCTATCCTACTAGCTTATATGGCATATTTAGTATAGATAAAAACTGAGCTATTTTTTAACTAAGTTCAAAATAAATGTACGATCCAATAAAGTATATTAATACATAATAAAAAAATCTTTATACTTGATATATAATTTATAGCATTAGAATAACAATTTTCATTATCTGTAAGAAAAAAATCGTCACAGTATTAAAAACAAATAAATTTTACTAATAGGTAGCTTCATTTTATATTCTTAAATATATGACCTTTAGCTAAATAGTATATAGAGTTTATAACATGATAAATTAAACTTCTGTACAAATTTAAATTTAATCTGTTTTTTGAAAATACTTTTGTATACAAATATATATTATAATTGTATAAATAAAAACTATGATCCATAAATATTGAAGTAGAATACATTTTTAAAATATATTATTAGCGTTATTACCAAGAGCTAAAGCCATTGAAATTCATAATTACAAATTAATACTGATTACAAATCATCTAACTTATATACTAGGATGGGCTATTAATTAATTAAATTTGTAGATATATACTTTACTATATTTGATGCATTTGAACATATGTTCATAGTGAATTAACTTTAATAGCAGTCAGTAAACTTTGATCTATAAAAATACTCGTTATCATTATTAAACTCAAAAATTTTCAATCTAATTCAAATATTATTTAAGCATTATGAGCTTGAGTTTTTATATTTAAAGGATATAGACAAATTGCATGTCATTAAACTATCATATTTAATCTGATTTAAGTTTTTAAATAATTTTGAAACTTTTATCATTCAGAATATAGTTATGAATATGGAATATACGCTTTTAACTATTTAGATTTTTGATTAAACTTTGCAAATAATCTCAAATTAATTTAATATAAATATTGAATTCATAAAGATTTAGATCCATATATATTATGACTTAATAAATAGATTCTCAAGTTTAATAAGTGGTTATTTTTTAAATAATATAATCAATATATTATTAATTTAATTTTGCTAGCTTAAAATTAAAAATAATTAATTAAAATAACCCTACACATATATATTCCCATCTCAAATTAACGAGAAACTATAAATTTATATATTAGTAATATAATTCATATAGATTTTAATAGTTAATTTATTATCATTGCAGCATAATTAACAATTATATCCATTAATACTCGCATATTAATATGATAGTGTATACCAGTATGATATAATGCTCTATACTTAATAATAGTTATGTAACGCTAGTTAGATAATGTTGTATCAGATTTAAAAAACTCTTAGAGTTAATTCTGGAAAGCATTTAGCCAATAAAATACTTTATTGGTAAAAGTTTAACCGCTTTTAAAATTACGAAAGTTATATAATTTTGTAAGTTAATATGATAATGTTGGATATTATATGAATTTGCAAAGCTTATTGTCACCGAAATACTGGTCATTTATTTTAAGAAAAGATTAATTAAAATAATCGGATAATATATTTTAAATAAATCTTAGTAAATGATAATATAAAAATATTATTGCCAGTTATGGTATTATTGATAATAGATTGAGATTTATTAGAATTTCTATTAGTGATTATATACATTTTCAAGTATTTTACTAAAAAGTCAAAGAAAAAATTATCTTTAGATGATCTATTACAAATTAACACCAAGTCTAAACGTTGGATAATATCATAGTATTAAAATATATGATAACTCGTATGGTAAAAATAACAACATTAATTGTGAAAAGTTAATTATTGTGGATACTTAGAGTACTATAAAAGTATTTGTGATCATCAATTACTAATATTTCATCAAATCTACAAGCATGAGCGTTTATATTGTTACAGGAGCTTCAAGGGGTCTTGGGTTAGAAATTGTTAAGGAGATTATCAATGGAGGTGGCAAGGTAGTAGGCTTGGCTAGATCAGAATCTGCACTCGCTAAAGTTCAAGAGCTTTGGAGTGAGGAGAAGTTTAAATTCGTTGCAGGTGATATCACAAGCGGAGAAGTTACTCAAAAGGCAGTTGACTTAGCTTCTAGCTGGGGTCAACTTAAGGGGATTGTGAATAATGCAGCGTAATTTTTAATATAACTAACTATGTTTAGTATTAATATTTTTCTAGTGTATTAAGCCCCGATGCTAAATTAGAAGATACCAAGTTGGAATCTATTAAAGGGTACTTTTTTTATATATTTCGTTATTTTTAATTAACCAAATGCATTTTATAGAGATTTTAATATTAATTTGTTCTCTATTATCGACCTTACTCAAAAAGCTTTGCCTCATTTGAAAGTCACTAATGGCAATATTATTTTAGTTAGTTCAGGTGCTGGAGTTGAACCAATTCAAGGCTGGGCATCTTATTGCCTCTCCAAAGCTGCTCTCAATATGCTTAGCAGTTTGCTTGCTATAGAATATCCCAACATTCGCACCCTTTCAGTTGATCCAGGTATAATGGATACAAATATGCAAGCTCAAATCAGAGAAACAGGTAAAATCAATAACATATATCTGATTTAAAACTAAACTTTGTATAGGTTCAGCAGCAATGAATCCAGAGCATCATCAATTCTTCCAAGATTTAGTCTCGAATGGAAACCTTATACATCCCAGTTTACCAGGCTCAGCTATTGGAAAACTAGTTATGAATGAAATTCCAAAGAGTGAAAATGGTAAATTTGTTAACTGGAGTGTAAAATTTTAAGCTACAGTAAAATAAAAAAATGTTCTCTAATATTATTATAATGCTATTAATGAAACGTTTTTTTCTTTGCAATTTCGGGATTATTGTTAGTGGATCTGTACAAAAATTATAAATTTAAACTTGAAAAAGCTATTGATATACTCCATTCTGAAATATTTTGAAGATTTACATAATGAGTAGACTATATGCAAGTTGATCATTTAAAAATATAAGATTTAAGCTATATAACATAGGAATACAGCATTAATCTCTCATAGTAAATATTTTCTATACAATAAATAACTTATAACTAGTAAACCAGTATCAATTCTATTTGAAAAAATAAATTAACGAAGCAGCTATATGATCTCATTAGCTTTCTATTCTTTTTCTAATTAGAATCCAATTATTTTACTATTTGATATTTGAATTAAACTCTTTATTTTGACTGCTTACCCCGCATTCAAGATTTTTAATTAATGCAACTCACTTTGAATTAATTTTCTATTGGATATTAATTATTTAATGTCTACAATTGATTTTTCTAATTAATCTAACAGTTTATTATATAACTTATATAGAGAGATTGAGTTAAATTATATATCTCTATAAATCACTTTAAACTATACATATGTCAATTATCGTTAATATATATAATAAGCCAAACTAAATTATGCAGAATCCTTCCATATACTAAGTTGTTTTATACATTCTCCAATATAATTTTACTTAAATTGAATAATAATTCGATTTTGGATTAGAAATTTTATAAGTTAAAAGATTGGAGTATGCGGGCAAGGGGAAGGAGAGTTCCAAGAATCTTTAAAATGATAATCTTTGCATATTTAAAAGGAAGCTAAATTCCCTCATAGCAATAAAAAAGTTCAATATTCAAAAAACTTTCTAAATATTACCTTAAATTATTGATTATATCAAATGAAAGTTATTGCCTCTTTACTTTTAATTGCTACTATTTTAGCTACTCCTATTAATTACTCTTATAATAACGAAGTAGCATCTAACCAAGGATACGATATAGGTAAATTAAATGCTGAATTCAAAGCTGGAGGAAGCCAACGCCCTGTTCACTTAGATAGATGGGATGGTCACTTTGATGATTATGAGGATTATCATAATGGTTACCATGATGATTACGATCACTCTGACTATGGTTATGGAGGCTATTAATATCTTATTCGTTTTTAATGGTTTTTAGTCAAATTTTATCATTCCTGCTATATATACCTTATCCCACCTAGCATTATTTTTATTTCTTATTAATAAAATTTTTATTCAACTTATACTATTAATTACTTAACAGCTAAAATGCTCTAAAATAAATTAATAATATTGTTAAAACTTCTTACTTTTATAAAACTGTTCTAAAAAAGCAAGTCTGGAATCTATCAATCAATTTTAATAACTAATAAAAGTATTAGCTATTACTTCTCAAACCTGATTTTAACTTTACCAAAGCATAAAGCTAGCTACAAGTTTAAATATATTAATATAATCCATTCAATCTACAAATAGCGTATACACATTCAATTTATGTAATGAAACGAAGCTTGTTTAGAAATATCTACCCATTAGCTTGTGTGTCTTATAGAAGATTGCTGTATACTTGAATTTAAAAAATAAATAAAGAAGAAATTTATAAAAGATATAATGACCTCTTTAAAACATCGCCTTAAAAACTAAATTTGTTCAATTTATTTAACTTTCAGATGTTCCATAAACATTATATTAATTTAATAAACTCAGTCCATCCAATTATTTGGCCAATTACAACTTTTTAAATATTTATATTAACTTTAAGAATTTATAAAGATAAAAGTTTTATTGATATACACGTGCAGATAGAAAGAAAGAAGTATGAGAGTACATATATATGATAGTATCTAAAGCTAAAGACCTACGATTACAGGCACTTGCTTCTGTTCGTAATCAATTACCATGTTATAGTTGCCTACTTTAGCATCAATAGTGGCTTTAATATCAGCTGACATATTACCCTCCCCTAAAGTAGTGGCAACAGCTCCAAACCCTTCAACTAAAGGATTTAACTTCATTGTCATTAAACCTGTTTCAACAGTTGTACGTCTAGCTATTTTTATAGGGTAACTACTGTGATCAGCAACTAAAGAACCTATATTTACACCTTTAATAATTGCTTCTGAATTAATTTTAATTATATAAAAATCTTCGTCAAATGGATTAGTTGTCATTAATCTAGTTGGAACTGAAAATGCCGCCATTGATACTACCAAATCTAGGGGACTTATACTCATTTTAGCACTCTTAAGTAGAGGTATATCGAGTCCATTTAAAGTAGTTGTAATATTAAGTCCTGAAAGCCCTTCTGCAAAATATGAAGGGAGCTGCTTATTTGGATGGTTTCCTTTAATTGTAGTTTCTGAGTCGGTACCTTTGGTAAAGTTAGACATGAGCTCTCTACCCATTTCTATGGCTTTTGGATTATTAGGATCTGGATGGAAAAATACTCTTGTAGGAGGTGAGTTCACTCCAGGAACTAAGCTTAAAGGCGTAATTGAAACAGTACCAACTTGAGAGTCTTTATAGTACATATTAAACCAGACTTGGTCTAAAGCCATGCTAATATCCGAAACATTAGTCATTTTACAGCTAACTGCAATTTCTACCTTTGAGCGATCTCCCTTCTTTACGATTACATCTTTAATGCTAACTTGATTCAATCCATCCATTCCTATTAAATGAATCTTGATTAGTTATATTGTTATTTTTATAGCTATATCACTTACCTTTAATTTCAATTGTTTTATTCATTACTGCGCCTCTAACTTTTAAAAAGCCTAGCATTCTAACTGTTACAAAACCTTTCATTACCATTTTTAAAGATTTTTTCAACATTAATAACTTGGTAAATTCGCCAAATTTCTTAGTGTCTTTAAAAATAACATGAAGAGGTAATTCTAATTCCATAGGACCGCCAGCTTTCATATTTAAAGCGGGCATTTCAGACTCTCCAAACCATACAGCTTCTCCCTCTAAATTAATAAAGCCTAATTGAACGGGACCCTCAAAGAAAACAGTGGAACTTAAGGGGCTTGAGCTGGAAACGGTAGATTCGCAAAGCATTCTAATGCTTCTTTCGGTCGGGTCAGTTACTTTAGTACTTTTAATATTTATAACCGATTTATCTAAAAAATATTGAACTACGAATTTTAATAGTTTCATATTGAAATAGTTTAAGCTTAATAAACTAAAAAGGAAAATTAAAGGCAATTGGTAATTATCCCAATTAATATACTTTGAGAGGATGTTATTGGCGCTAGAGCCTGTTGTTGAAGTAGTTTGTTTAAAAGGGTTATTTCTTGTAAGAATATTCTCGCTCATGGTGGCAGATTCTCTTTTTAAAGGTATTTATAGGTATAAATTTAGAAGCAAGATGACTGTTATAATTAATATGTAAATAAGCGTAATTTTTGCGTAATACTTAATTCATTCAATATTTCTCAAACAATGATATTATATTTATATTATGCTATTAAATCTTATTAATAGTTTTTTCTTGTTATTTTTTATGCTGATATTTTTAAAGAAGATAAAGGGATTAAAAAGGGAAAATAACTAGTAAATAAGAAATAAAAAATAATTAACTTGCATCATCAAATTAAAAACGTTCTCAAATTATTTTTAATAAACAATTTAGAGCTCTTTATCACATGAAAATTTGATTCAATACAAATTTGTTACATTTAATAAATGTAGAAAATATTAATTAACCAAAAAATTTAAGATGAAATTGTTTATGTAGTATAATACTATACCATATGTTTTACATTTATCGAGTGGCTATTGTAATTTTTTGATCAAAATTAGGGGCTGAATAAATCTGTTGACTCATCAAATTCCACTCATATAACTTTGATTAAATTTTAATTAGATCACACTTTGTATCATAAACAATTTAGTGTAAACGTAATTTTAATGATAAAATGAGTTGAAATTACTAAAAGCTATTGATATATATTATAATTAAATTAATTAATGTATAAATGTATATAAAATGCGAGTATTTTTATGATTATTTCATAGTATATATATATATGTATTTACTTTCTTAAAAACTGTAAATTAGTAGATTTCCAGCCCCAATACTTAGTAAGTTCACCAGCAAAAATTTCACCAATACCTCCAAAAAAGCCAGCTACAAAGGGGAAAAAGAGGTTATAAAGGAAAAACTGAGTATAAGTAACATAGTGCTGAGGGGGTAGTAATACACTAAGAACGGGAACTAAATCCTTTGATTGGAGGGGGTTTTGGTTGGTTTGATAGCTAGGGTTAGGGGTAGAGCAGTGACTGCTTGAAGTAATAGATTCAAGTTCAAGGTCTGTAATATGGTGGTCATCTACTGTATCTTCTTCAACTTCGGCAAATGATTCTGTAGGAGAGTGGGGTTCTTGAGAAGTGGTAGCCTGACTCAAATGAGCTTTATTTAAATTAAGTTGACCAACTGATTTAAAAGACATTTTAATAATAAGCTAAACTACAATTATATATATGATGATGATAATAACTACAAATTCTAATAGAGCAATAAAGGAGCTTACAAGTTAACAAAATTTCAGCAGCAAGGAATAATTATAAAAATATACTGATTAATTCTTTCACTATTGTTTAAAAACAAGCACTCAAGCAGGCAGTTATAAGTTATTTTTTTAGTTTTGAAATTAAAATTTGCGACTGGTAAGCAATTCAATTGTAAATTTAATTAGATTTTAAAGTAATTATGGGATTAGTTTGGTTATTGACAAATTTATCTCATTGATATATAGCGCTAATAGGCAAATTATTAAAATATAATCGCTCTCTAGACAACTCTATAGCTTATATTCATTGCTGGAGAATTGCACTTTTATTATTATTAAGATCTATTGTTTTCTATTTTCCCTCTCTTTATCCAAACCCTACTCTTTTCCAAATTAACCCTTTTTAAAAATTTTGATTTTGGCTCTGATTTGTGTATTACGTCATAATCGATTAAAGCCAGTATAGCAATTATGTCCAAAGATTATTACAATTATATACAACAATAAATATCATCAATACACTATAATATGCGAGATAATTAGTTATTATTATCAACCAGTTGAAATATTATATTATATAATTAATAACACACCCTGGTTCCAGATATATTAATTAGTGTTTTTAAAATTTATATCTATTATACTGTATTGTATTTTGATTTATATTAAATATAACCAAGCTTATATATCTACATCATATTCAAAGTATTAGAATCGCAATAACTGGTAAATATGCTTTATTCAAACCATTCTACTTGCAATACTAATCAATCCAAATTTGGAAATAAATTTTTATTAATTACAATAACCTTAACTTATCCCTTTTAATTAAAATAAGCTTTTAATAGTATGATAGATAGAAAGTGAGCGAATACGAGTTTTTATACCCATACTATTATTTATAATATAGAGCAACTTAACTAAATAAACTATTAGTATAATAGATTTAAACTATCCCATATAGAGTATATTTAATATTATTTTTATATTTAAACTTGCAACTTTTAAGATGGATTATTGTTAAATCAAGCAAAAAGTAAACACAAGCTTTAATATTTTTATTATTGTTAAACTTGGAAATAATTTTTAATATAGAAGTGACAAAAATTTGTCTCAATATAGCTTGCGGATAAGATTTAACAGGAATAAAGTTAAATCATACTATATTTCTTCTGCATATTTTTACATCAGCTAATTTTTTATTTAAAGATAGATTTTATTTTACTGAAAGTTTTATTATATAGTAACTAGCATCATTTAATTATATTATCATTAATCGCGTTTTTTTATAATAAGGAGCAAAATCTATTCTTTTATAGTCAACTTTCTTCGCCTACATGCAATAAAAGCGCGTTTAGAGCTAAAGGAATAAATAAACATATTTTCAGCTGATTTGATGCGTATTGGCACTTTTTAACAATCCACTATTTGATATAATTACTGCTGTTATAAGTTATGTCATACATATGATTCAAATACCATTTATAGGTATACACGATTTCTTGTTACAAATAATTTATCATTCATAAATACGTAACAAATTTAATTAGATCAAGTCATCATAAACAAAATCTACAATAAGAATCTAAGTATATTGCAGTGATAATAGATTAATGAAGTTTTTAAAATCTTTTATAAATCACTTTTGTTTAGGAATAAATTTAATAAATATAATTCCAACGAGCCAATAGTATTCAATCAAAGCTATTGAGAATTAATAACCCTTATAATAATTGTTAATTTAATCCATATCCCATTATAATAAATAAATAGTAGAAAATAAAATTAGATTAGTATGAAGTCCATTTATTATATTTTGCTATTACGAATCAAAAATTTTAAACTTCAATTCTTAAAAAAACACTGCTCTTATTGTTGATTTAAACAGATTATATACATATAATACAACTACTATAAAACATGGGTATAAGACATCTTGATTGTAATAAATATCATCAGCTCTTTTTACTTTAATATTAATAAGTATATTTTTATTTAGCCTTTTTAAAAGAAAAGAAATTAGTTCACAAAAGTTCCATTACAACTTTAGATGACTGCCGATTAGCTATTGATGGCCACGTTTGGTTAAAGCAAATTATTTTAAAATTCCCTCAAGATTTCACTACAACAGTTATGGGTGGCATTCCCTTAAGCCTAAGCGTTAATATTCATAAAGAACTAGACTACATCGAGTAATTTATATATATAATTTCTTTTACCAATTCTAACAGTATCTTTTAGAAAGTTCAATATCCACCCTATTTTCGTCTTTTCAGGCCTAAATTTAAATAAAAATGAAACACCTTTTATTGACCACTTTAACTCATCTGAAAATAAGAAAAAAGGATGGGAAGCTTATGAAAAAGGACAGCCTGATTTAGCTTCTAGTTTCTGGAAAACTTCAGGTAAAAACATAATATAACATATATTATATGATTACCTTACCAGCGCATATGTTTTATAGTTAACGTTCAACATGCCGATATATTGGGTCTCGTTTTCAGTATTTTCCACGATAGAAATGTTGAATTTATTAGAGCTCCTTATATGTGCTCAGCTCAAGTAATAGCATATTTATATATAGCCAATTTAATATTAATATTATATTTTACTCTATATAGCTTGCTTATTTAGCTAACAAAAACGTAGTTCATGCTATTTATAGTGATAACGAATTGATTTTATATGATGTAGACCATATTATCACTGAAATGAACTTTGAAGTAATAGCATCGTTATACTGAATATCATTTATGCTGACAATATCTTATTATAGGATGGATTATTTAGTTGGATTTCAAGAGATGAAATTATCAAATATATGAAAGTTACAAATGAACAATTTATAGACATTTGTTTATTATCAGGAACTAGAAACTTGTCAACTTTACCTATTTTATCACCTAAAGGCTCTACTATTTTTAGCGGTAAGTTGCTAATCATAGATTATTACTGTATAAATCTAACTAGATTTTATAGCTGCTTGGGAATTAGTAAATCAACATAGAAGTGCTCAAAATATTTTGACAACATTCGCAGATAATCCAAAAATCCAAAAATTACGCTATTTTGGAAACTTTAGCAGAATTAAATACTCTATTAAATATCATATGGTTATGAATGATCAAGGTTTAACTAGCCCGCTTTCTTCTCAAGCTCCTCCTCCTGATGCTTTAGACTTCTTGGGAAATAGATTACCTAATGAATTTTATTACTACTTGGGCCAAGGTTTAATTGGACCTGATGTAAATTATGGCTATGATGTAAATATGCTTTATACTAACTTTATTATATAGGTTATGAACTACCTAGTTCATGGAAATTGGAATGAATATGCTCCTCTATGTAATGGAGACTTTGCCGAATATCACCAACTTTTAGATGATTTATCTCCTTTACGCTCTCAAATCCTTTACTTAGCAACTCAACATCTCAGTAACTACTATAAAGGTCTCGAAGTGGTAAGTATATGAGCTTTGCTATTATTTTTAGATCAACTTTATTATACTATTATTAAATGAGATATACTAATTAACAATTTTAGGTTACTATTTATTGGTATGACCCCAAAACTCACCACTCTCTAAACAGCTTTAGCGATGTTCAAATGCCAAAATTAATGACTGCTAAATGGCGTTGCGAGCAAGCAAATCTAGATGAAGAAAAATCTCGACAAAAGGTAAGATATTATATTGATACAAAAATATTATTTAATCTAATTGTATTTTTGTAGACTAGTGATTTGGTAGACTTAAACTTTGCTGTTAAAGCTTCAGAATCTCAAAACTTCTTAAAATTACAATCTGACTCTCCTACTACACTTGAATCAAGTGAACAAATTGTTGCCACTGCTTTAATGAGATTTTTAGAATTTAGAGGTTTAATTAACTTACCTCAAGTTTCTTCAACTTTTGGAAATACCTTAATTAATGCTCTAAACAAGACCGCCAATGCTAATGAATCTAGAAACTTTACTGAAGAACTAATTGTAGCTTTAGAATTGATTAGATTAAACGTATTACATAACAACCCCTACTCAAATGAGTACCCCGAACCTTTACTCTCAAGCATTCCAGAAGAAGAAAAGCAACATGCTAGACTTATTACTAGAGTTTTAAGCTTATTACCTGTAACATTCTCCAGTGCTCCTTGGGTAGGCCCCGTAGATCATAATTTATTATGCTTCCATAGTTGTGTCAAGTTATTGTACACAAACTTGAGAAATGCTGTTGAAATGACTGTATTATCTATTTTCTTATCAAAGGAATGTAAATTGGAGAGATCAGACTATACTAAAATTAGTTTAATGTTACCATTTTTACAAGAATCTAATACTGCAATGGGTGTATTAGTTAAAACTTATTTAAGTAAGGTTAACTCCAATTTAAGCGAAAGTTCAAAGAATAGCTTGTATGCCGAAGAATTACCCAAGTTATTCCCCTCTTGCTATAACATTAAGAATGAACTTGAAAAGGGCTTCGAATTTTGGGATCAGGTAAATTGTTATATAAGTTAAATAATAACCTTTATTGACTAACTTTGTTCTATTTTATAGTTAACCGCAGCCGTTACAACTCTTGAATCATCTGAATACTCTAGTATTTCTAACGCTTTTAAGGAAGCTGATAGTTGGTTATCAAAGAGAAGATTCTAAAAATTTTAAAATAAAAAAATTGTAAAATTTTTTTAAATAAGACATTATATTATTATTAAGAGCTCTCTTATTCATTTAGATTTGAGTTTACACTTTTTTATTTATATAAAAGATACAGCTTTTTGACATTATTAAATGACTATCTAAAGTAAATAATATAAAAACATAAAA
>KQ964654.1:26122-43307 GCA_001566745.1 Conidiobolus coronatus NRRL 28638
CCGATGAAATTTTGATTAATTTTTTAGTAGGTATTTTTAGAATATTTTCAATTTTTACATTTTGAAGCGTACTAAAGAGTCTTTTTTTATAGATATTGTTAGTAATGTAATATTTTGGTGTAATAATATCAAGTTTTTACTTTTAATAATGGAAATATAAGATAATAACTAACTTATTAAAATTTTGAACTTAGGTCACACAAGTTTAAGTCAAATTAACCTGAATCTCTCATATTAAAATTTTCTTACATTAAATTTTATATCTATTTCTTTACGATCTACTTGAAACAAGTTTGATTTTTTATGATAATTATTTAAATTAAGTTGGTTTTAGTTTAAATTTAAATTCCCACTAAAACCCTTATTATTAATTGATTATAAATTGACTGATGATGATTCAATTAAAAATCAATTTGAATTTTTTTTATAGATTCGACAATTTATTCAATGACAGTAGTTAATTCAGTTTTAAATTATAAGCTATGTGTTAAGTGTAATAAGGTGTTAGCTGAATCAAATAAATGCTTATGCAAATATTGTAAACCAAAGAGAGAGTATAATAGAACTCTAAATAAAAGTCAGGGTAAAGTTTATCTTCGCAAATTTGAAGCAAATATTACTTCAAATAGTAAAAAGTTAGCTAGTGAAGCCCATATACCAGGTATATAATTTTCTACTCGTTACAGTATATTCTAATATATTTCAGAGCCAATGTTCATTTATTCAAGGTTTAGACTAAATAAGGAAATATCTCTTCGAAACAATATAAAAACACCAGCTGTACTCTTTACATTATATTGGGATCAATTTAACAATTTTGACGATTTTTCAAGCTTTATTGCAAACTCGGGGGAAGTTAGTAATCTGTATTTTATGTACAATTCAGTTACAATCCAACAAAATCCAAAGTATCAGCATTTCGTTATATCAAAACAAGATAAAATTCCAGTTGTTTTATCTACTATCCAGCTTATCCCAGTTCCAACTTCACGTCCATTATTGCTTTTAGCACAAGAATCATATTGGGATGACTTAATTACATCATACTTTAAGCATATACATCCCATGTTGTCAATATTTAGTATTCACTCATTCAACCCTAAATCAGCAGCAAAACCTTTACTTTCTGCAATTTATTATGGAGGATTCCAGTTTATGCAAGATAAACCACCTGAGTTAGTTAAATATTTTAATGAGTATGCTGAACGCAATATCAAGGAAGCAACCAGAACAATATCACTACAAAATGCTCAAGCAACACTTATATATTCTTTTATGATGATTCTTTCTGGAAACTTTAAATTATTTAGAGCTTGTCAAATACATGCTATAAGGATGAGCTATGCACTGGGTCTACATTTGAATTTAAAATGGCTATCTCCAATTCAACGATATGATCGCATGAGGTTATTTTTCAAGATTTGTGCACTTCACGTTGTTTTTTATGTAATGGGAAGTTTATCTTTAAATCAATTAATAGAGATTGGAGATTTTAATACAGAATTAGTAGATTCAAATTATCAAATTCCTAACTCAAAATCTGTTTTTTCATTTGACACGGAAGATGAAAATATAGTATATGGAATTTGTGTAGATCTTCGCTTTGAATTAAATTATACGCAATCACAACATATTTTTAATTTAAGCAAGTGTAGTAAACATCTTATCGAAACTGAATTTAACACACTTTTCGTTAATTATACTCAGAAATATATTGAATGTATGTCAATATTTGATTTTCTGTTGCAAAAATATCAGCATCTTAAATCAAGTATTCAAATTTACAGAATTAATTTAATTCTAGCCCATCATGTTGTTAACTTGGAGATGTATGCAATTCTTAGATATAAGGTTAGTGAGTTTACTTCCGGTCAAATTTCTAAAATGCTATATGAATGCATTATGTTACTTGACACAATAATTGAAAGCCAAGGAATTTGTCAAGTAATGCCTAGTTTCCCATATATAGCAGGGTTAAGCTTTATCAATTTATATCAAATTGCAAATTCGAATGAGAAATCTTTAATTAGGCGAAAATTAGATGAGCTTTTTGATTATTTATCTAAAGGACCTATCAAGGATAAACTGACATATTTAATTATTAAAAAAGAGTATGAATCAATTTTGAAATCTAAATAAATAATTATAGATTACTTTTAATGTTAGAATATTTAATAAATATACAAGTTAGTTAATATTAGAAATATTTTAATAGTTAATATTATTTAATTGATTAAAAGTGGTTATATTATTAAAAGTTACATTTGTATTTGACTACTAATCTTTTAGAATAGTCGTAATCTTAAATAAAAGTTTATAAACATATTATCTCTTAATGATTTTATATATTTAAAAGTTAATAAAGTAACATAAGTAATAGTTTATCATTATTAATATTTAGTATGATTTTGTTTTTAAATTTATCCTAAAATATAATAAAGTTATACATAACTATTGTATATTTATACTATGTTTTTAACTATTAATTCTGGCTTAAGTATGGAATGAAATTGTAATATATTTTACATTTAAATATAAATTATTTATTGAAGTATTGTACTTAAAATATTGATAGGTGGAATTGGACCTATAATTGAGGTTTATCAACAATATAAATTAAGAATGTCGTCATATTGAAAATCTGTAAATATCATCATGTAGTGATTCTAGTTCAATAAACATAAAAATCATTAAGATGACATTCATGAAATGAACTGGATAAAGCAATAGTGCTGCTTGAGCTTATTTTTAATATTTTTATTATGAAGAATGTCGTAGTTTGAGGAAAAATTTAGTTTTAATGATTAAATACCTTAATTTTGAAATAGGGTTAAAATACTTCTACAATAATAAATACCTGTATAATATAAACTGCGAAATTCTTATTATTTTTTATAGAAACAGTGGCTATTAATTGGAATTATTTTTGTAAGTATAATGTACGTTTATAAATTTAATATTATATTAAAATATAATGGCGCTTCTTCTAATTTATTATAGAGGCTTGCTAAAAACAACAAAAAGATAATTTTAATCATGTGCTAAAATTTTACTTATTCAAGTTTGAATTGATATTGACTGTGATAGGCTTAGTGGATGGCTATAGATTGATTATACTTTTATTATATAATAACAATGATATTTGCTAAAGTTGATATAATTGAATAAATGACTTATTTTTTTTGAACAAACTAAAAATATAAACATAAACATTGATAGATAAAGATAGAATAAATTAACTAACCAAATACGCTCAAATTAATCTTAAAAAATATCAATAGTAATTCTAAAGTTGGTTGACTGTGTTTAATCATTTTATGTTAATTAATTAATTAATTAATTTTTTATTGAAGTGTAAAATTCTAAAGTGGGTTATATACGTAAGCTTTTCTTATATAGTAATATACATGTTAGCTAATCATTCGCTAGACTAAAATAATAAATATAAAATTTAATTTTTATAAGCTTCATCATTTATTAAATGTAGTTTATTTAATAAAATCTCCTTTTTAATTGATCAAATCAAACTAATCATTTTATTGACATTTCAGTTGATCCCATATAAATTCAGTCAATACAAGTTGAGTAAATTAATTGGATTTCGTCAGTCATTCATCTATACTAACTAATAACAGCAATTAAATTATCTCAAAGTGTATTATACGTGTACTCTACTTTAATTTAATATAAGTATTTCAATTCAAAATATTATGTCTTCCAATAATCAGACCATATCTCCTGACTTAATCAGAGATGAGACTTTATCTCACCCTCCACATGAAGAGCCTATTCAAAGCTTTTTAAATCAATTCAGGAGAAATAGCGAGCACAGTAGCACTAACGGTTCAGGAACTGTACCTTCTAAAACCTTACCACCTCAATCTAACAACTTGCTTTCGCTATTTTCAATGGCTAGTTTTGCAGGCCCTAATACTAACCAACATACTTCTAGCATTCCACAAACGCAACCTTCATTACCTAAAGCCGCTCCCGGATTTAATGCTGATAAGGATGCATCACAAAATTTGCTCAGTTTACTAACTAAAAATGTTATAAGTCCTTCTTTCTCCTCTCAGTCTCCTAATCTTGCTCCTACTATTGATAGTCCTAAGCTACAGCATCAAGATGGCCAGAATGGAATTCCAAGAAGCTCAATAAAATCACCAGAAAAACTCTTAGAAGAATCGAGTCAAGCACTCAGAAATTTAATAGTTGGTCAAGCTCCTAAAAGGTATTTTCTTTTGTAAAATGATTAATGTCTTTGTTAAATTCGATTCATTTTAGTGAAAATGATTTGAATCACTATTATCCACCCACTTCAACTTCAGGAGCAAATGGTATACAAGATAACCCTTTTGCAGCTTTTGTCAAAGGATTCACAAAGGAGAAAAAACAAGATTCTGACAACTCTTTTTCAGCTTCAGAGTTAGCTTCAGTGAGTCCTCAAAATGTACCACTTCCAGCAACACCGCAGTCTGAGAAGAGCTCAAGAGCTATTTCACCAAAAACATTCTTTTCATCAGCTCTTAGTCCCGGTCAGCAAGAAAAAACGACGTCTATCCCATCTATAAGTAATATTGATACTAAAGAAAAGGATCTTGGAACTCCATTATTTGACAACTCCAATCTTTTTGATATATTAGAAAATAGTGCTGAAACAAGGTATTTTTATTGTTATTTATATTAAATCAATATACTAATTTAGGTGAATTTTAGTCATCCTAAAGCTATCCCAGTTAGCTCAAATCAAAGAAATATCGAAATCTCTGACAAAGTAGGGCTTGAATCAATTCCAAGTGCTATGGATTATCTTGATAACTTTACGATTTCTCAAGTTACAAGTGAAGCTGAGTTAAACTCTGGACAACTAGTCTCTTCTCACTGTGGATTAATATCTTATGTGATGAAATCTGGCAAAGTTAGACTGATTTACGAAAAAGACGGTTACAGAACACTTTTAAGAGATGATAAGTCACAAATTATTGATATGAAGCTTAGAAAGCACTATAGTCAAGAAGATTTTGAAAATGGTCAAAATCATCGCTTAGTAACTTTATCTCAATCTAATAACTTTATCATCTGGGATATTAAGCGCAATTCAGCATCAGATAGAGGTTTAGAATATTCTATGGTTTGTAAAATTAATGGTACTTCTGATGATGTTGAGTTTTCTAGAGTTATTTTCCATCCCACTAATCCCAACATTATCGCTGTTAGCTGCTCCAGTAATGAAATCCTTATTTTCGATACTGAGATCATTCCAACTTGTGCAAATCCTACATTTAATCTTTCAGAATTGGACAATGTTACAACTGTTTTATCTGGTTTGGACGATGCACTTACATCTATCTGCTTCTCTTCCGATGGCTCTTGCATCTTTGCTGGTACACAATCTGGTGTAGTTGGAGTATGGAATTGGTCAAACTCTCCACATCCATTGATGAAAATTCAAACCAATACTCATTTGCCTATTCACTATATTCAACCTTGCCAGCCTAAGAGCTCTAAAAACCAAACTACTTTGCTACCTGCATCATTTGTTATCCTTGGTTTTAATCATAATCTCCAGGTTCAACTTTGGGATATGACTAGTCAACAGAGTATTCACACCATTCAATTTAAACTTTCCACTCCAATTACTAAGAAGTCCGTTAATACTCTTAAATTCGATCCAGCCTCAGAAACACTCTTTGTAGGATGTAGTTCTAGATCTTCTATAATACTATTCAACTTGAGCTGGGTGTACGACAATCTTCCATTATCCAAGTTTATCAACTCTGTTGAATATTCATGTCCTGAATATATTTTAAGTATGGATATATCATCAAATGCTAGCCCTATAGATTCTTGCTCTATTGTCCTATATCTTATGCACGCAAAGACTATTCAAATGTACACAATACCAGCAGAGCAGCTTCTTCCAGGCTTTGATCGCTCTACCCTTCAACCTAGAGTCATTAGTCCACCAGTTACTAACACCAATGCAAAGTCAAAGCAAATAATTATCGCTCAGCCTGACAAACCAGTTCAACAATTATTAAAGGATAATACAAAGACAAAGACAGCCCAAAAAGCTAAGAAAAACTCTGAGCCCAAAGCTAATAACACTCAGCCATCTTTGTCTCTACTTTCCATGGGTGATTTTAAGCCTATTGATACCAATTCTGATAAGTCTAAAGCTCAAGCTAAGGAGCCTCAATCTAAGTCTATCATTTCAATGGATAAAATTGAAAAATCCAAAGCATCATCTTCCTCTGCAGTTGATTCTCAGAAATTAGATCAATTATCTAAAACACTTACAAAGTCTATTGATGGTATTAATCAAAACATCAACTACACTCTTTCAGCTGTCGTACCAGCTACAATCCAAAGAGGAGTATCTGAATCAATTAATCTTAGCTTAGAGCAGCAAGTACCAGCTTTAATGGATCAATACTTTACTGGACCTGATTTCCAAAAATATCTTGATTCAATGATCCAACATCACGTCAGTCAAGCACTTCAATCAGATACACTAGTAGAAAGTATCACAAGCACTATCACTAGCAATGTTATTGCCGGTATTCAAGACGCTTTCCAAAACTCATTCACTACACTCTTGATCCCTGCTTATCAAAAAGCAACTCAAAAAATGTTCACACAAATGCAATCTGCTTTTGAAACTGGTTTAAACAAAAACTTTGAAGAGCTTCAAAAATTACCATCACTTTACCCTGGTGCTTCAATGATCTCACCATCTCATGTTGACCTCCGTCAACCTCCATTCCCTATTCCACATCATCTCCCACCCCCACCTCCCCACGCTATCCCTCCTCACTATCCACTTCCACAACACCCTCAACATCCACCACAAATGGTTCCTCAAAGTATTCCACAAAACCCTGCTCAAGGTATTTCTAAGGTAATTAAATAATTTGAGCTATATACTGTTTATATTAATTTTAATATAGGAAGAAGATAATGCAATTACAAGATTTTTGAAAATGAACAATAATGGCGCACCTTCACAAAATGCTTTCCCTGTACCTGCTCAACCTTTACCCTTTCCCAATGCCAATGTAAAACAGCCATCACCCCCTATTACACAGCCAGCTACGCCTCCAACTCAACAGAGTACAACATTAGACCCAAGCTTAAAAGATGATATTATTCAAGTAACCATTAACTAATTTTTTTAATTAATATTTATTAACAATTGATTTTTATAGGCTGTAAGCGTTAAAGATGTCCCATCACTTTTAAAACTTGTTAGCAATCAAAATATCCCCCATGTATTCTACACCTGTCAATTTAAACAAAGGGATATTTTAGGATTAGCTAAAATCCTTGCAAGGGATCTTAATCAACAAACTGGAATTAGACTTCAAGTTCTCCAGGAAGCTATTCGTAATATTGATTGCAAGGTAAAACTTTTAAAATTAACTTAAGACTTTAACTAATATTTTTATTTAGGATACTTCAATAATAAGTCATTTGGATCACTTTTTAGAATTTGTTTATAATCAGTGCAATACATTTGAAAAGGGAAATCCTCAAGCTGCAGCTCAATGGAATCAACTTCCTTTAATTAAGAATTTAATACTCGGTATTAAAAAACAATAATTTATTAATGTCATTAGCTATAAAGTTAGCTAATAGTTTTCAGAATAAATATTGATTGTAAGACTTTTGTTAGAATTCAATTTTTATTGATTAAGCTATAAATTTTTAATTTTATGTTAAAGAATATTTATATAAAATTTATAATATTCCAATTCAGTTATAGAAATTTTATTAGCATATAGATTTTTTTACTTTTAATAAATGTGAAAATGAAATAATAGTATCATTTATAAACTTGCGAAATTTACTATAAAATCCGGATTAAAAACAAATCTGGAGAAAATATAGTCATGATAAATCGCAATTTCCTTATTAAGAATATCGGGCAATAGCTAAATAAATATATCCAATAAACTCATATTATAATAAAAATTATAAAAAACTTTCGCGAAATGAGAATTGAGGGCCAAAAAATTGGATATGGGATAGTGTAATTTTAACTAGGAGCTTCCCTTTCTTGCCTCGTGCCAGGACTATACTTAGACTCACTTGTAAGTACGAGTGTTAATATACAAAAAAACGCTGAAAATAAATTAAAATGACTATCATCCATTAAAAATCCTATACAAAAGGCTATGTCAAATTAAAAAATGTTGTAGAAAATACATAAATGTATGATCAGATCAAATTTAAAGTTAAAATCAGTTTAATTCATAATTACATGCTAGAATGAAGGACTAATAGCTTTTTTCTTTCGTTTAGTTGCTGTCGTCCCATAATCACTTTCGTCAGAATGTCTAATTTGCCCGCTGTTATGAACGGTAATTACTACAACAAATGATTCTAATGAACTAGTACTAATCCCCTACTTTAGCTACCCAAGAAGATATCAAGCTTCTTTTAGCTGCCCAATCCCACATTGGTGCTAAGAATGCCCAAACTTCCATGACCCCTTACGTCTACAAGCGTCGTGCTGATGGTGTTAACCTCATCAACCTCGGTAAGACCTGGGAAAAGATTGTTTTAGCCGCCCGTATCATCGCCGGTATTGAAAACCCCGAAGATGTTGTTGTCATCTCTGCTCGTCAATACGGTCAACGTGCCGCCCACAAGTTTGCCCATTTCACTGGTTGTCAAGCTATTGCCGGTCGTTTCACCCCCGGTACCTTCACCAATTACATCACCCGCTCTTTCAGAGAACCCCGTTTAATCATCGTTACTGATCCCTTAACCGATTTCCAACCCATCATCGAATCTTCCTACGTTAACGTCCCCGTCATTGCTCTTGCTGACGTTGATGCTAACCTTAAGTACGTCGATGTTGCTATCCCCTGTAACAACAAGGGTAAGCACTCCATCGGTTTAGTTTACTGGTTATTAGCCCGTGAAATCCTCCGTGTCCGCGGTACCATCTCCCGTGAAGACGCTTGGGAAGTTATGGTCGATCTCTTCTTCTACCGTGACCCTGAAGAAGCTGAAAAGGAAGCCGAAGTTGCCGCTGAAGGTGCTGCTGAAGGTACTGAAAACTGGACCGCCCCTGAAGCCGATGCCAACTGGGAAGTTTCCGGTGACGCCGCTACTGGTGGTTTCAACCCCGCTTTAGCTAACGTTGCTACCGCTAACGCTGATGCCGCTGGTTCCTCTTGGGCTGATGGTGAATGGGAACAATCCGGTACTGCTACCCAAACCTGGGCCGACTCCCAATAAGTGTTGTTCTTAACAATATCCTAAAACTCAACTAGATTTCGAAATAAAATCCAACAAGATCAATTTCGTTTGTAGGTAAATCAAACTATTCAGTCCGTCTCTATAAGTTTTTTCAATTTTTAGTTGTGTTTTATTTTAGTCTTATTATATCATTATTTATAATAAATGCATTTATTCTTTTCATATTAATTATTTATTCAAGCAATATATTTTAATCTAACTCTAGCTATCAAACTATTCTATATTACTGTTTATAATTTTATTTTTATATTTATTATATATTAAACATTATTTAAACCGTCACAATTTAGACTAGTATAATTATATTCTGTACTCTCATACTCAAAATCATATAGTTTTCTATAAACACTAATAGTATTCACTACCTAACCAATTTTATATATCATATTATTATTATATACTAATAGCAATCCAACTTTTAGCTAAGCCAATTTATTAACTCAGCTAAATCCAATATCAATCTCAGCCAAGCTAAATCTCAGTTCTTAATAAACCAAAATCCCTGTAAATACTTATCCCTCCAACTTCTACAAAATGACCTTTTGTCAATAAACAAAATTTGAAAAATCCTAATGTCCAAGTTAGAAAAATTTGCCATTTAAATTTTAAGTTTTAAAAATTACTCCTTAAAGAATTAAAATAGCAATATAAACTTTTATTTTCTTGTTTTGGTAAATCAACAGGTAATATTCAACTTGGGATGTGTTTGCAGATCTATGGCAGATATAAAGTTAAATATATGCTAGGTTTCTAAATATTGTTTTACTTTTTTTCTTGAATTTATGATCTGTAAAGTATATATTCATAACTATAATAAATTCTATCAAAATTTCAACAATAATTACACCACAATTAACAAATTATTTAGCGCTTAGTTAATATGAATAACCCTTTAGCTGTTATATAAGCTATAAAGAATATAATAAACAATATACACAATAACTTGATAAATTTGTTTAATCCACCAATATATAACTTAATCATTTCAATAAAGATTAGCATATTTAGCCATGTTACAAATTATTATAATTTTATCTTGCTAATCACGTCACAGCCCATTAAAATTTGAATAGTTTAGTTAAATTTGACGAGTTAAGCCACAAATCAAAATCATAAACATCAAATTCTCCCCTATATATAATGAAACTTAATATTCTTTTTGATTTTATTAAATAAAAAAGTAATCTTAAATTTTTGTAATAATATATCTGTTTGGTTTCGATAAGTATTTGTTTAACTAAAAACAAGTTAATATATAGTTATATCTATTAAATCTGCAATTTAAAAAACTTTTAAGATTTGTTAATTAAGCTATTACACTATTTTTACTTATTCGAATTTAATTAGCTGCGATGAATATATTGTTTTTAACTAAAAAATAAATTCATATTCTTAATATAATTCTCAAATTAATATGCTAAACATTGAATAAAGCAAAATTCAGCAATGGAACTGTTAAAAATATATTGAATGTCGCTGTATTTGATTAACAAGCTTTACATTTAATATATTATCCGTATTGCTGATATATATGCTCAACTACAATATGGTATTTAATATTGTAATAAAATTACCCCAAATAATATAAATTACATTACAAATCTTAATATCATGAAATCATTATGGTTTAATATCGGAATTCTAGAGATAAAAATAGACACACTTGGTGAATTCCTCAATAAAATGCTAGTTTAAAAACAAAGGGGGAGGAGCATAACCTTATTATGATGATTTGTAATGAGCTAAGAATAAGCGCCTCAATGCTATCAACTCATCTATGAAAGAGTTAAAATATCCTAACTAATCGATTTAAAACTTAAAAATTTTTAGTTAAATTGCCGTATTTAGAATAGATCATGATTTAAGGTTATAATCTATTACCTAAATTTAACGGGGTAATAAAAGGTTCAAAACCATTTGAAACTTTGGAACCCTATGGAGAGCAAATAGCAGCTCTTCAATTCAGCCAAGTCTATTCAAGTTATTGGATAGAGCTTTATTAAGTCAAAGTTTATTTTTAAGCGGAGGGGAGAAAGGGGTAGTGAATAGGTTTTGTAACAACCCAAAACCTTTGTACCTTTACCGAGCCCCACTGATTTGTAGAATAGTTAAAAGGAGGCCTTAGCCTCGCTAAAGTTTATAATTATTCCCAAATAATCTTTTTTAAAAAATTTATTCAAAGTTTTCTTCTTGTTATACTCTAGTATAAACACACTTTTTTATTACCTAATTATTGGTCTATTTATTTTGTTTTTATAATTTGGGTTTATTGTTAAATTAAATTAACATGAGTGTTCAATACAGTTCTGAAGAATATTCCAAAATAGGTACAATTTTAAAACAATCTTCTTCTAACGCTGGGGATCATAGTAATTTAAAATATGAATTAATCGACATAATCGGTCGTGGTAGCTGTGGAGCCGTTTACATGGCACAAATGAAGTCTCCTCCATACACTTCCTATGCAGTCAAAACATTAACAAAGAATTCACTGAAGCAACAAAGGTGTGAAGAGATTACACTTCATCATCAATTAGGAAGCCATCCTAGTATTGTTAAATTAGAGTTTGTTATCGAAACCGAAGATTTAATTTATGTTGGCTTGGAATATTGTGAAGGTGGAGATTTATACGATGCTATTACCCTTGGTAATATTACTAATTGTAGCGAAGAAGAACTCGAGTTTGATTTAAGCGATTCAGAAACTCAAAAATTATCTCAATCATTGACTACTCCATCCAATACTCTTCAACGTAACTTATTCAGATCAAACCGTAATGAACTCGTAAGAATCGTGTTTTTAGACATATTGTACGCTGTAGAATTTTGTCATTCAAAAGGAATATATCATAGGGATTTGAAGCCTGAAAACATATTATTAAACACTTCCGGTCAAATAAAGTTAGCCGATTTCGGTCTAGCAACTCGATCCGTATGGTCCAAGGAATATGGTTGTGGTAGTTGTTTCTATATGTCGCCAGAAGCACACAAACCCAAGTCCAACAACGCTCACAGAAGTTCTGGAGGTACAAAAGGACCAGCTCAACACCTTCCCTACTGCACATCCGCTGCTGACATCTGGTCTCTCGGTGTAATCTTCTTAAATCTTTGCTTCGGTAGAAACCCCTGGAAACGTGCAAGTGCAGAAGATCCCGCATTTCTTGAATATATCTTCAACCCTTGTCTCTTAGCAGAAATGTTCCCTTTAAGCGAGCACGGACATCACTTAGTTACCCGAATGCTTTGCATTAACCCTAATAAGAGGGTAAATTTAAAGGAGTTGATAGAACTTGTTAAGACTAGTCCAGGTTTCATTAGGACAAGGAAGTCTAGGAGAACTAGTAGTCAAAGGGTTAAGGAGGCAGTCATTTCGAGACCAGCTGTTGGTAATAATGTTAAATTTGACAATAGGACAGGTGTTGCAGGTCACGCCAAACAGTTAGATTTACCTTTGGAGACACCCAACCGCTGTAACTCAAAATCCTCAGATATGGCTCACGATCTCAACTCCAACTCTATGGAGAGTCTTGACTCTGGTATAATGGAAGTTGAAGATCTTGTAGGTGGGGAATTTGCAGGAGAGGCGCCTAAACTAGCCCCTCTTCCGCAATTAGAGCCTTTGATGCCAGAGTTCCAGTTTGATTCTACAACGCGGAGAGAGTCTATTTCGACAAATTTCAATCATTTGTCGATTAATGAAAACAAATAATTTTTTATATGTGCATACGTGTGTGTTTGTGAGATCTTTTTTAGCTACAAGTTAGCTGTAATCAAATAATGTTCTTTGTGTTAATAAAATATGTGTTAATTTTAATATACTCCTTGCTATTTCAAAGTTTTTTTTCTAATTTACTAATTAATATTAACTACATTTCAATATTTTTTATTATTAATTTTGACTAAATTTGAACTAAAAGTTTTGATATTATATCGGTGGCAAAGCAACAATAAGAAAACCTGTATTATATAATTTTTATTAAGCTAAGCCATTCTATATAAATATACTTTATTTGATATAAACGCCATTTAAAATATAAATGTTGCTTCAAAAAATAATTTAATAATACATCCAGTTCTATTCCAAAACTCTTATCATTGCTGGACATAATAATTTGTTAAATGGGCAATTAGTCAGTGTTTATGTCTAGCTATTATTGATTTTTGAGAATTAATAAAAACTCAGAGTTCGAATAATGTTTTTATTAATTATTAGTTATAATACTAGTTCAACAATCAATAATAGTGTATTTCATATATCTTTAAATACAAATCATATGCTACATTACATCATATTCCCATTTATACAAGCTAGTTAATATCATTTTAATATTAGAAAATATATATTCTACTAAAAATTAAATCATATAATCATACAACTAGCTTTTAGAATTTAACATCTTAAAATATTATACTACGGTTTCATATAATTAAATACCTAAATATTTCTATCAACTATATAAACACTAATACCCTCCTTTAATTTGATCTAGCTTTTGTATAGGTTGGAACTAGTTAAAAACTTATCAAAAATTAACTTATATAATTAAATTTCTATAATTATTTGCTTAGAAGTTGCTGGTAATTTAATAATAACCATTAGCTTTAATAAAATATATAAATATGAAATTAATTATACGCTCAACAATTATTCCAAAATTTAATCAAAATCACATTGGTTTTTATATTAGCAAATTGCAACAATTTTTGAATAATTTAAAGTGTGATTTAATTTGGATTAGATGGGTAATTAAAAAGAAATTGTAATATTAGATAACAACAAAATAAATTAGTTCTTTATTATAGTTATATAAAAATCGGCTTATTGTAAATTATAATATATCCAATAATATTAAATTATTAACTTTTTGAATTTCAATTCAATTTTATACCTGTTTTATAAAATTGAAATTAGTTTAGAATTAAGGGTAAAATCCAATTGAAATTTAACTAAATTTAAGTTCAAAGTTAAAATTCGAATCGAAAATTCTAAACTAACAAAAAATAAATTTAAAACTTATCTAATTTCAATAATAAAGTTAATTATAAGAATTATTGCTTTGTGTAATAAGAATATTTTTCTATATTGGAAATTACCTATTATATTTAAATTTCGAATACGGTACCCTTCAGTACATATACGGCTATTAATTTTTCTATTAGAAAAATAACTTGTTCATCAGATTGAAATTGTTTTAGTTGGATAAATTAAATTTTAAATTACAATTTCTATTGTTTAAATTATAAGATTAAAAGAGTAATTTTTTAACAAATATTGGCAAAATAAAAACTAATAAAGAGTTTATTTTACTAAGATTTAAGGCTTAGCTTATATTTTTTATTAAGTTGAATTGCTTAATACACTTTGTGCTTCATCTTATTGCGTATTTGAGTTTAATTTTAAAACCATAATTTATTGAATTAAATATTAAATTTAATCAGCTATTGGTCAAAGAAAATTTTTTTAATAGACTAAGTGACGTTTATTGATTAAGTTATTGATTTGAGGTAAACTAACACTCTAATTTACACACTTATTGTCTATTATTTTAAATAATCCAAGTAAATAAGAGTACTTCCCATATTTTTCTCTCTTTACTTCATTTAATCTAATTAAAATCGTTTTTTTCTATTAATGTTTTACGCATTGAATTAATTTGTATTAAAATAATTCTCTTTTCTGATCACAAGCTCGCTTATCTGGTAAATATTTCTTCTTCTTCTTTATATTTAAGGATATCCTTTGACCACCTTGTACTACATTAATACTGCTATCTCTCTATTTACTCTTATTCTCCTTTTTACATATATACTGATCTCAATTAGAATTTAGAATTTTACATTTTTTCATTAGAATTTAATTTATTAAAGAATATATTTTACAAAATGAGCTCTTATCGTCATAAATCAATAACTTCAATCAATAACAACACGGAAAATACTAAAGAAAATGAGGTGAAGAATAATGCTGGAGCAGGTGCTAATCTTCGAGAATTACCAAAAACTAATTTTAATTCAAGCCTTTTCAAGAGAAGTGAAAAAACTCATAAAATTCATATTTTAGATGGTAATAGAGGCGAGTTACCCTCTAAAAAGCTTTCTCCAGGTCAAACTAATACTACTGGTTTCTCAAATCAAAATCTTACCAGTACAAGAGATTTCGAAAAGAGAAATTCACATTACAAAACTCTTCAGTCTGGTCAGTTCAAAGTATATCAAGAGGATCCTTTTATCAAAAGTAATGACAATTTGACCGACGATAATGACTTTAAATCTTCATTTGATAATGAATTTAAATTCCCTGCAACTACTAAGTTAGGTGTTAAGCCATTAAATCAAGCTAGAGACTTTAGAAGCGATTATTTAAACGGTAAGGGCGAATTAAAAAAAGATTCCTTCGCTGCTCCTATTGGCGGTGTCTCTAGAAAAATCATTGATTATGAAAAGCTTCTTAGCTTACCAGAAAATACAAAGATAGACAGAGCTAAACAGCCAGTTCTTGGAAATGGAAGAGCAGCTTCAGTTACCAATACTAGACCAATTTATAATAATGAGTTAAAGAAGTCAATTCAGATTCCTGGGCTCTCTGGTCTGCATAAAGATATAGTTCCTACTAAATATGACTCTAAGCCCATATCCAAGCCTCAAATTAGAGCAGATAAACCCATTACTGTTAAGAAACCAGAAGAAGTTTATAGAACAGTTGAGTTATCTAGCAGAAGTTCAACTCCTAAAGTTGAATCTACTACATCATCAAAGAGCAATATTAGACGCCCATCACCTTCCACTTTACGCGCCGCTTCTTCAGATATAAAACAAATATCCGAGTTATTAGATCGAGATACAATTTATAAAGTTAAATCAGACTTAGCCCTTGTAGATCGTGAAGAGTCTAAAGATCCCACCATGGAAGTAACGTATGCTGCTGATATCATAAAGCATTGGGTAGAATATGAGCCTACAGTTCTTCCATTACCTAATTTTTTAGAAAATCAACCCGATATCTCTATGGAAATGCGTGCTGAGCAGATAAACTGGATGATTGGGTTCCTAACAGGTGGTCCATTCCATAGCGAGTCACTTCATATTGCTATTAATGTAATGGATCGAGTACTTAGTAATAATACCCTTACTGAAACTAAACTTCACTGTCTTGCCATTACAAGTTTATTTATGGCTTTAAAAGTTGAAGAAGTTCAAGTTCCTTCCCTTGAGGTAATACTAGCAAATGCTCTTGAACCAGTTTCAATGGATGATGTAATTAAGTGCGAAATTTTTATTGTAATGGGTCTTGAAGGCGATTTTAACTACCCAAGTCCCCTCATATTCTTACGTAGATACTCCAAAGCCGATGACTACGATGTTAGAGCCCGTACCATAGCCAAATATTTTATTGACCTCTGCCTCTTCGACTACGAAGTAAGTCAACATCGCCCCAGTATAATTGCGGCCTCAAGTCTCTACTTAGCTCAATATATCCTAGGTAGACGTAGTTGGACTCCCAAACATGTATATTTAAGTAACTATGGAGAGAAGCAATTAATGCCATTTGTAAAAACAATAATTAGTATTTTAGCTCAAGAAGAAGTGCCAAGTACCAAATTAGAGGAGAAATTCAAACAAAGTGATGATTATGATACTGGTAACTTATGTAGGCAATTTATTAAGGCTAAAAAAACTCAACTTAATACTAAACCAGTTGGTAAAGTTGCAAACTAAAATCAAACAAGCTCTACACCTTTTTTAAATTTGTGTTTCGTAAATACGTTACATATTCTACTGCTATTAAATATTCATTTTTTAACAGTTTGCTACATTATAAAAAAATCCATAATTATTATTATTATCTATCACTATCACATACGTATATATAATAAATATCACAACATATATTACTAATATCAAATATAATATTATC
>KQ964659.1:18602-29375 GCA_001566745.1 Conidiobolus coronatus NRRL 28638
AATTAGGGCACTTGGATCATCTATTTATCAGCGGAATCGAGGAAAAAATTAGCGAATGCAGAATTAAAAAACATATATTTCCAAAATCTCTAAAGTCATTTAAACTTGATTTGAGATATCCTCTACTAAATGTTAATATGAATTTAACAATCTATGATACCATAGATTCCAGCTATATAAATATATATTCAATAACAATTGTCTCCAATAGAATGCTTCAAAATCTAGCTTGTGGAATGCCAAATTTACAAGAGGTGGAGATAGAAGTGATTAATGGCTTGAAAGAGTCGAAGCTTGTAGCATTTCTAAAAGCTAATCCCCAGATAAAAAAGCTAGATACTAATATAATAGATTTTACTAGAAAAATATTTAAAACTATTCTATCTTTAAAATTCTTACAGCGTTGGTACATTAGAAATTGGAGCTGTGACGTAATGAAAATTAATGATCTTCCTTGTAATTATTCAATTAAATATCTTAAATTTAGTGGTCGTACTCCTAATCCTTTAGCTCTGCAAATAATCAACTCATGTAATACTCTAAAAACTTTAGATCTTAGGAGTGTTCATAATGTTATGCTTGTTAATGACCTTTGGTATCTTGAATGGTGCAAACTCGAGCGAAATATTGATATTTTAAAGTTAAATAGCAGTCGCAGAGCTTATGATGAAATTAAAAATATTGACGAATCGAAGCTATTTAATCGAGTGTATTTTCATTATAGTGGGAAAAGTCCTATTGAAAAACTACTTGATGAGTATTTTAGTGACAAACTAATTAACTACAAAGTTGTCTCCTATATTCCTCAATCACTCATTCGTAAATTAATTAGTAAAATTGATTAATTATTTCAATTTTTGCATATGTGCCTTTTTAAAGCTTTTTATGGGTTTCTTATTCAAAAAATAGTTGATATTAGAGTCTAATTTCAAAAATATCTAGAAAATTATGCATAATTAGCCAATGTTATTAAGCCGTGTGTTTGTATATTAGAATTTATTACTTGATAAAATAATAAAACCAGGTTAATATTATGAATGTTTATTAATATTTGATTGAAATAATAGCTCTCAAATGTCTAAGATTTATAAATTTTTACATCTCCTAAAGAAGGATATTATTATAATATTTAATTATCCTTTCTATGCCTTTATTTCAGTATCTGATATATAATATTAATTTCTAGCTTAGAAATTTAACAACTTTGGTTAAATAAGATAAAATTTTTGACTCTAGTATTATATTGCAAAAGGATAATCACAGAAACATTATTTTTCAAAAAAGCTACCAATAATTGTTAAAATATTGATAAAATCTTAATATTAATTACTAATATATATGAAGTAATTAGATGAGACGATATTTATACATATATAAATTTCTTGTTTGATAAAATCCACAATAAATTAACTACCTATTGATTTTTTCCAGTTGTATATATTTTAGCTTTAATTTATCTCCTATTTACCAAATATTGTATATCCCATAACATATTATCAAGTTTTCCATGATTATAAAAATAACAATTGCTAACTCACAGTATTTATAAGAAAATCATTTATCAAATAATAAAAATAATAAAAATAGATTTTATAATCTTATACTAAGCAGTAAAAATGGATAATAAGCAAACCAAAGAGAGTCAGGCTATTAATTGGGAGTATTTACCTGATACCACTACTCTTTCTCAATATTTAGGTAGAAAAGAATTGATCGAATTAAGCAAATGCTGTAAACGTTATAGAAATCAACTTAATAGAAAAATTTTGGAATATCTAAACCTAGTTATTTGGGATAGTGATAACGATGAAATTTCTAATGAGGATAACTACAATATAAAATATGAGATAGTGTTAAGATTATTGAAAATTGATCTAGGAAATAGGCTTAAACTTGTTAAAGGAGTCAATTTAGATTGTTTTATAAATCCATCATTTTCCAAAAGACTAATTAAATTAATTCCTAATATTAAATTATTAAGATTTATTAATAATTCCTCTGACTCTAATTTATTCAACATTTTAACCACTGTACTAAAAGGTTTTGAGCAGTTAGAGCATGTTGAATTTGTATATGATTCAGAGTTACTTGGTAATAACTATGCTAGAAAGCAAATATTTCAAAAATCTATAAAATCAATTAAAATCAATTTTGATGGCTATTATATACCTATTGCTGATGGATTAACGATTTATGATACAATAGACTCTAGTTATATAAATTTACAATCTTTGTCGATTATCACTAATAGAACTCTTCAAAATCTATCTTGTGGAATGCAAAATTTGCGAGAAGTAGAGATAATCGATACTGGTAACTTGGATACATCAACGCTTGTAACGTTTCTGATAACTAATCCTCAGCTAAAAAAGTTGATAACTACTAATTTAGAATATAAAGATGAAGAAATAGTTAAAACAGTGCTATGTTCCAAATACATAGAGAGTTGGTGCATTAATGATAGGGATGGTAATGAATCAGTAACTAGAAATCTTCCATCAAATTACTCAATTAAATATCTTAAACTTGATAGCCGTATTTTTACTCCTTTGGCTTTGAAAATTATCAATGCATGTAAAAGTCTCGAAACTTTGGAGTTTAATCCTAATAATAACCTAAATAATCTTAATTTATCCAAATTCAACCAAAGAGTTAATATTTTAAAGTTATTCAATGTTTACAGGTACTATCCTGGTTTTGAAAAAATTATTAAGAAAATAGACTCTTTAAAGCTATTTAACCAAGTCCATGTGAGTTATTCTTGTGAAGGTGATGAAGTAGTTTATGAAGAGTATAGTTTTGACTTGCTAAAAAACTATAAGATTATTACCATAACCTCTGGAGTTGGCATTTTTAAACTAATTAGTTAATAAAATCAACTAATTACAAATCTGCACTATTTATCATGGTTACTCTTTTATACATAGAAAAGATTAATTATGAGGTAAATTAAAGCAATATTTAATATTATTCTGAAAAACATTAATTTCTTATATATTAAAGATATTTTGAAAGGATATAGTATTATCTAATATAATTTGTAGAGTTTTTTATTAGATTTTACCGAAAATTAACATAATTACGCATTTACTCAGGTGAGCATGGAGCCGTGTTAAGATCGCGGATCAATGCGAAAATCTGAGAAAATATGCTCATTTTGTTAAATTTTGGCTAATCTAATATAAAACTCAAAGATAATTTTTAATCGAGTGATTATCTTAAATGAGCATACAAACGAATTAAAATGAAATATCATTGTTATTGACATATAATATTATACTACCTACTATTAATTGAAACAATAAACTTTATTTGCATTTCAAAACCAAAGCACAATAAATCGACTGATTTAAAAATCTTTACACATGAATTCCTAATTTGGTCGAAAATTTGGTATTAGTTTAAATATGCATATCAAAAATGATTAAAAGTTATATTTTATATATTAATCAAAAAAATAATTAAACTCTTATTCTAAATAATAATATAATTGTAAAAATCTCTATATTCCAAGTCATTTAATTGGCTTAATTTGTAAAAGTATATCTAAGATTTATAAATTTACTATAAGCGAAATATCAATGGTTTTTGCTCTAATACTAAAAAAATCCTTTTATAGTATCCTATTAATATCTTTTATATAAATTTAAAAATATTAATGATTATTTATACTTTTAGCATATATTAGTTAATAAAATAAAATATTAAAAAAATGATGGATAAAAATTTAAAAAATAGAATCTTCTATATTATACATTACTTATAATTTATAATTACCTTATTCATTAAATTATTATTAATTGATTATCCTATTTTTATTAAAATTCTGGAAAAATTAAGCCTACTAATGAAAAATTAGCTATATTATAAAAGTAATTCAAGTTTAAAGTTTTGGAAGTGGTTTTTTCAAATATCAATGTGCAAATGAGTTCAAGAAAATTTTAAAAAATCAATATCCAATAATGTTACTATTTGTATACCAAAATTATCATAGATTTTTGAATTACTTATACTAATAGTATATTACATTTTACATATGAAAGATTCTAGTAAAACAAGGACAAATTTGACCAAAATTTTTAAATGGAAAATTCGAAATATTTTTGATTTTTAGTTGCTTAAGCCTTATTAAAGATTAATTTTTATTATTTATAGTTAATAATATAGTATTTTAATAGTTGTTATTATCGATTCTCTATTAAATAATTACTATACATGATGAAACTCGGTTATAAATTAAAATTTTCAACCAGGTTAACTAGAATCTTCCATATAGATCTGAGAATAATTATTTAACTATTCCTCCTTCTATTTTTGTCACTTTAATTTATCCGTATTTTCCAAATATGTAAATCCCATATTATAATACTAAGTTATTGATGCATATAAAAATAGTAATTGTTAGCTTAATATTTTATACAATAAAGATAATAAGTCAGAAATATCTTACATTCAAAAACAGCAACAATAAAATTTATAAAAGAAAATTTGTTACTAAATAAAAATAAATCTGACAGTCAACTTTAAATTATTTAAAATGGATATAAATCAAACTAAAGAGGGTAAAACTGTTAGCTGGAGAAATTTACCTGATTCCTTTACTCTGTTTCAATATTTGAGTAGAGTGATTTGATCGAATTGAGTAAATGCTGTAAAAGTTATAGAAAGCAACTTGAGCTTCGAATTTTGGAAAGTTTGGATCTGCATACTTGGAAAGATAATAACTATCAAATTTATGATGAATTAAAAGAAAGTCTTAAATTGGAAGAAGTTCTAGAATTTCTGAAAACAGATCTTAGTAGCAAACTCAAATTTGTAAAGAAATTTAATTTGGACTGCGAAATTGACTGCACTTTTGCGCGAATATTTGTTAAACTGTTGCCTAATATTAAATCTCTACGTTTTGAGGGATTTGATGATTTCGATTGTTGCTTAAAGGAAGGTTCAGTATCAATTATAAAAGATATGGAACACTTGGAACACGTGTTTTTTCGTAGTATTAAGGAAAAAATTAGTGATTATTACATTAAAAAACAAATATTTCCAAAATCGATCAAATCTGTTAGAAGCAATTGCATATTCGGCTCAATCTTCGCTGAAGATGAATTAACGATTTATGAAATAATTGACGCTAGCTACATAAGCTTATGTTCTTTAACAATTCTCACTAATAGAATGCTTCAAAGATTAGCTTGCGGAATGCCAAATTTATTGGAAGTAGCGATAGAAAATAAATATACCTTGGATACATCAAAGCTTGTAGTATTTCTAGAAGCTAACCCTCAATTAAGAAAGTTGAGTATCAGACTCTATCGTTTTAGTGAAGAAATATTTAAATATATTTTATCTTGCAAATACTTAGAGTGCTTGAGCGTTATTAGCGATCGTTGGGAAAGATTAGAAATCAATAACCTTCCATCTAATTACTCGATTAAATATCTTAAAATTTACTGTGAACAGTTTGCTCCTTTAACTTTACACCTTATTAACGCTTGTAATATTCTTAAAACTTTGGAGTTTGTACATATCAGAGAATTTTATTATCTTGATTGGTCAAAGTTCAAGAGAAGAATTAATATTTTAAAACTATTTGGAAATTCCAGTGGTCTTGGTATAATTAACGAAATTGACAATTTAAAGTCATTTAACCAAATTCATTTGAAATATGATTACTCTATTAACGAAGAGATTTGTAATTATAATCTTGATAAACTAAATAATTATAAGCTTATTCGATTAATCTCTAAAGATTTTATTTTTAAACTAATTAATTGATAAAATAAACTAATATATAAATTTAAACTGCTTATTATCATATCCATTTTTATAAAAGAAAAATTAATAATTGAACGATGATAATAGAATTAATGAATTAAATTTATAACATATTTATTAATGAATAATAATTTTTTATAACTATTGATTTAAAAATAATTTAAACCAATTGAGTTTTAACTAGAATAATTAAAATAATTATCGCAAACTTGATATTTGATTGAATGCACCTATAAGAGCAATCTGTAGCTTAAAAGCTTAAATATTCTACTATGTTTTTTATTCATTTAAGCTATAATAATTGCTATTTTCAATTACAAGTTAATAAAATATTTATATTCATCCCTACCACTATTCTTTTCCGAATATTAATCAATAGAGAAATGATTAATATACTTAATTTTTAAACTAAATTCTTTATTCAATACTAAAGTTCAAATATATATAAATTTACCTAAATCAGTGTATAAAATAAAATATATAATATATTTATAATACTTATTTTTGGTTTATTTTTTTATAGTGGGGAAAATTCTTAAACTTGAATATATACAAAATATTTCAAGTTAAAGCTTTTCGCTTTTCTATTAAATATTCCATTTTAAAAAATTATCAGCTATTTAAAATACACAACTATCAAGTTAAATTGATAATTGACGAGATTTAACTAATTGAAGTATTTAGAAAGTGAATGTATTTTAATTTTAAATATCTTATATATTTAATTAATCAAATTGATTTTAAATTACATTAAGGTTAAATTAGTGTAAAACTCTTTCGTTCCTAGTTCTTTTGCTAAATATTCGTAAAATATGTTGGTAATGTCTTTTGTAACAAGTACATAAAAATCACTTAATTAATTAATGCTAGTTATTAAAGATCATTACGATTAATATGGGCTGGTCAATAACTTATCTCTCCATTAACACTCTCATAAATAAAATCTTTTTAGCATCAGTTAATATATATTTAAACCATGATGTTCACTGTAAGTTAATTTATACAGGATATAATATAATAATAAAGATTTGTTTACTTGCTTGTACATTGAGATATCTTTTATTTAAAAGTAAATAGGAATAAGGTAAATCTGGTGACTTATAAACTATTTATTACAGCAATAATTAGACAAATTTCTAGATGTTTATTTTTTTTAAATATCAGAGTTTATATAGATTCATGGAAAAGTTAATAATATCTATATTCAATAATATTACTAACCATATATTTCAGTATTAAGGATTTAATTGATTATTTAAAATCATTGTAAATTTAGTACCACAAATAGATCTGATATAGTTTCTATTTGCTTCCACCTATATTGTATTCACTTTAATTTATTCTTATTTACAAAATCTATAATCCCATAATTTTATTACAATGTTCTTTATGCATATAAAAATGAAATTGATCAACATGTAATTTTATAAGAAAATCATTTAATAAATAATAATAATAATAAACAATTTGATAATCAGATATTAAGTAGTAAAAATGGATACAATGCAAACTAACGAGAGTAAAGCTGCCAATTGGAACAATATACTTGATAATATTAATTTATTTCAATATTTGAGTAAAAGAGAAATAATCAAAATGAGTAAATGTTGTAAAAGTTATAGAAAGCGACTTGAACCTCATGTCTTGGAAAGTTTGGATCTTTATATTTGGCAAGATAATAATAGTGAAATTTATGATAAGTTAAGAAGCAGTAATAAATTAAAAGAAGCACTAGAATTTTTGAAAACTGATCTAGGTAGTAAACTTAAATTCGTAAAGAACTTTACTTTGAATTGTGATATTGATTGTAGTTTTGCAGAAATATTTATTGAATTATTGCCTAATATAAAAACTTTAAGCTTATCTGGAGCTGGAGTAAACATCTGCTGCTTAGGAGAAGGTTTGACAGCTATATTAAAAGGTATGAAACGCTTGGAATATGTAAATTTTTATCAAATTGATGACGCAATTAGTCGTTACACCACTGATACGAAACTTTTTCCAAAATCGATAAAATCATTTAAAGCCTGGTTCCGTGACAGTCCAGCCTACAGTGAAGATGAATTAGGGTTTTATAATACTATAGACGCTAGTTATATAAATTTAAATTCTTTAACAATTATCTCTGATATAATGCTTAAAAATTTAACTTGTGGAATGCCAAATTTACAAAAAGTAGAGATAGATTATATCGGTGACATGGATGCATCAAATATTGTATCCTTTCTGAAAGCTAACTCTCATATAAGAAAGCTAACAACTATACGTTTTGGTGATTATAATGAAGAAATATTTAATGCCATTTTATCTTCTAAATGCTTAGAGTATTGGTGTATTGATGATACAGGCTTCAATGAAATAGAAGTATATAATCTTCGATCTAATTATTCAATTAAATATCTTGAAATTGACTGCAGTGTACCTGAACTTTTAACTTTGAAAATTATCAACGCGTGTAAAAACCTCAAAATTTTAGATTGTATGAAGTATGGGACTGTTAAAAAACTTGATTTGTCAAAAATTGAGCTAAAAATTAATATATTAAAGTTGTCAAGTTTTTTATTAACCATTGATGATATAAATGGAATCGACACTTCGAATAAATTTAATCAAATCCATATTTACTTGATTAATCCTAATGAAGAGTTTATTAACGAGTATAATATTGGCAACCCAAAGAACTATAAAGTTATTCCCTATACTCCTATTTCTTGTATTCGTAAATTAATTAATAAAAACGATTAATTATTTCTATTAATGCTTGCGTAATTAAAAATTAATTTAATTGAACACTACAATAGATCAGCAATCAGTTGATAAGTCATAATATTGAGTATTTGTTATTATTCTTAAATAAATATTAATATTAAATGCTTATTAAATAATAAATATTTATTATCTAAATATGAGATATTCTAGTTAAAACGAAGAAAAATTGTCCAAAATTTATATATGAAAAATTTACAATATTTTTGATTTTTGGTTGCTTAAAGCTTATTAAAGTGTAACTTTTATTAGTTAAAGTTAATAATATAATTTACTAATATAATATTGTTAAATTTAAGCTTTTGAAAAATATGACTATAGGCGCTAATAGCTCTCTTATATTTAAGTTTGAATTTTGAACTGAGCTAATATAAAATTTTAGTCAAGTTAACCAGAAATGCTCATATTATAAAAAATACATTATTAGAATTGATAAATTTTAGCAAAATTCAATATTTGGTTATTTATACTTAATTGATTAACTAAATCATTTCTCAAACTGTGTCTAATATGTCTCTGTAATTAAGATTAAATACATAGTTAATTTGTCAACATATCATCATTAAATGCTTTTTAGTTATTAAAATTATTCAATAATTCTACCTTATTATAATGACCAAATAATTAATAAAATTAGACTAAGAGATATCATTTAGATATAATATAATATAAATATTATTTTCATTATCGTTATTATATGAATAAAGTAAGCGTAAGTATAAAAATATATATTTAATGCTCACAAATCAAATTTAGTATATTTAAATATGTATTTTTATGAAATTTTAATGAAATATGAAATTGTTTAAATATAGATAAAGTTAATTATGAAGTTTAGAGGTTTTGAAAATGAGCGAAATTATTCAGTAGGTGTATAGATATTTATAAATATTATATATATTCATTAAATTATTTAGGAGCTGTTGTTAAATATCGTTGTTTTAAAATATCAAATTAATATAATATAATATATATAGCATATATAACTTGTTTTATAGCATTAATATTAAATAAATCAAAATTCTAAATAATTTAGATTTGTTATAATTATTTTCTTAATAAAAAAGTTTAACTCTTTAATTTACATTAATTTGTAAAGTATAAAGTATAAAGTATAAATTATAAATTATAAATTATTAAACATATAAATATTCAGTGCATAAAATTTATAATAAAGTAACAAACTTTAATCAATTTATCGTTATTTCGCCCAAATTTTTAAATACTTTCCATTTTATTAATTCTATTTATTGTACATTTAATGTTGACATCTTCTCTACTATTCAATTAAGTATCACTTTGCTAACCAAGAAACTAAAGAAGTTTCTTATATAATGTGTTAATAATCAATGATATTTTTGCATATCAAGCTCAATTGGCTACAATACTACAATTGGAAGTTAATATTTGCAAAACAAAGAATAAATCACTAAGATTAGAATTAATAAATTTTACTAATAATAAACCTATTTCATGGAAATAATGAATAATACATTTATTTATCATTCTTCAAGCTTATATAATTTTTATGTCACATAATTAATCCTTATAAATTGATTTTTATAATTTCATACAACATTACAACAGATATTAATATTTGACTTATTTTTAGTTCACTTTATTATATTTATTATATATAACTTAGTCAATATTATTTTAACAATAATAAACTCACTCAATATTATATTTAATAAACATATTGGAAATTAATTGCGAATATTTATATTTTCACAAGTTTTTTGTTAAATCACAAATCCAACTGGGAATAATCCGTTATTTTTCTCTTTTAATTGCTTTATATTTACTAAAACTGGCAAATCCAGCAGTTTATTACTAGATAAGCTGCGATAATATATTTTATATACATTTATAAACAATAAAAATAATTTAAGTATATAAGAAAAGCTATATCAAAATTTAAATTAATTTTAAGATGTTTTTTAATTCTAAAATTTACCAATTATTAAATAATTTTGATACATATCAAAGTAAGGTGTATCATGTTTATAGTTGGGAGTATATACCTGATACTGGTGCAATACTTCAATATTTAGGTAGAAGAGATTTGATAGAGTTAAGTAAATGTTGTAAACGTTATAGAAATCAACTCAAGAGTCGAGTTTTGGAAAGCTTGAGTTTATCATGTTGGTACTCGAACAACAGCGATATTTATGAATTAATAAACAGCTATAAATTAGAGGAAGTACTAGAATTTATGAAATCTGATCTAAG
>KQ964678.1:22842-35325 GCA_001566745.1 Conidiobolus coronatus NRRL 28638
CAGTGCGTGATCTAGAACTCTGATGTAAAAGTCAAAGTCTACCCGCACAATAAAAATTAAAATTTTTAGAGGATTTAACCAAGTAAGATATATTTTTTGTGGTAAATAAATATAAAAAAAAGTTTAAATAAACTTAAATAGCCATTATCAACACAAGGTCTATCTTTGTTAAAGTTTCTAGATTTTTCATAAAATATTTTGTAGCCTCAGTTTACCTCAATTACTCTCTCGCTTTGCTAAACTCCTTTACAAATTTGATCCACAAAATTTTAATAATTCTTCCAGGAGGGGGGTTTTAATATAAGACTGATTAATCCGACAATTATAACCATTGTCATTGTTTATTTAACAATTATCGTCACTTAATATAAATTATTCTAAGAATCTCTGTATTATTTAAATAGTGTAGAATTTTACATTCAATGCTATAAATCTTACAATTAATCATGATCAAATAAAAACCCTTTTTTAACTTATACTATGTTAATTATATTATAATGAAAGGAGTTATAAAAAATTGTATTTGTAATAAAATTAGTAAAATACCCGAAACCCTACAATTATAAATAAAAGTTATATCAGCATTATTAAAAGATTAATAAATTTATAGTTTTTTTGTTAATTAATAAGTTAATATTGTATTGATCATTATTTGATAATAAACGCTTATGAAAGAATTATAAAATCATATAGTGTATGCATCTATCTGGCAAAAGCAGTCTTGTTATCGCCTTTATTTTACACATAAAACTTTAACAGCTCAATAGAAAAATCAAATGATTTATATACATGCTCTCGCCCCTATATGAAAATCCAATAATCCACACTTATAATATTATTTATCCAAAATTAGCCGCACATAAGCAAAATGGAATATACTGAAGAAAAGGGGAGAGAGTGCTTCGGAAATAATATTATAAACAGTAATGTTATTACAAAGATAGTAAACACTTTATCTAGCATATCTTTACTATCAATTTTATTTATATTAATATTTCTGGAATAAACTTTTAAATTAGCCCTATTAAGTAAAATAAATTAAAGTTCAAATAAACTCGCTATGATAGTATAAGATTAAAATATATTACTTTAACTACACTATAAAATAATTAAACTATTACTTTAACCCCCTTCATATAACCTACAGTTTACAATAATTTACTAAATCAAGGAATTCCAATAACCTAATTTAACTTTACTTTACGGAAGCTATCCAGACTAATATTAAAAATTTTATTTACTATAAGGGGCTAATATTTTTATACGTCTTATGATTTAATACTTTGATTGAGGTTTTTATTATTATTGGTGTTTTATTTGGAGCTGGTGGCTATTGTAATTGTGAGGAATGATGGCAAGATTGAGATCTTTTGATTGATAATGATGACTTTCCTAAGTATTTAATGATTGCTGGCAGTGTAATCATTAACAATATTGAACTTGATTAGCGGAATGCGTTACTAAAGATTACATAAATTAAAATCTAAAGTTTAAAACTTTTATATCAATAACAAACTCACTCCTGTTCGTTTCTCATTGGCTAATAATTACCTCACTATTATAGCATTTAATATAAGCTTATTTAACCGCTCTTCTCTAAGCAACAATGATTTAACCATACTCCCGCTTTCAATTGGCTAAAATTTTGAATTGGTCCTTTTTACAAAGAATAATTAGCAGCAATTCAAAATATTAATTTAATGTTCGGATAAGTCAAATTTTAAGCAAAGAATCTGGACTTGCCGAATAATTCTACAGTGAGTAATTAGTTTACACAGATTCTCGGCAATAGGTTCCAAAAACATCGCTAATCTACTCTATGGGACTAAAATATTCTAACGTGCAAGCGTGTGTAATTATATTGATCTCTCTGGACTGAAATCTAATTAAATTCTTGTACGACTAAAACAGGTATAACTCTATTAATTTTCTATTTTACTAATTTGCCTAAGTTTACCCTCCCTCAAGTGATAAAATTAATATTGGAAAATTTAATATTTTTAAGTTAATTAGATTATTGTTCTGAAATGGGAATTAACAAGTTAACTAACAATTTGGAAAAGGGAAAGTATTGAATTAAGCTACTTTTTATGAAAATTAAATTTTCGTGATTTTCCTTTTTTAAATATCGGCAGAAGTTAATAATAAAAGTGTGGATGGAGACATTAATTTTGGAATAATTGTATTATTTTAATATTAACATCGTGTATTTAATATCCCTATTATTCTGAGATAGACAAAGGACTATTACTATTTTGAAATATTTTATCCTAAATGCTATAGTAGTAATAAGATCTAATTTATATATATGAAATTTCTTATTAGCATGTACTGATTTAGCCTTGGCGAGTATTATTCCTTCTTAGTTATTTTGTTCATAAATAGAAATATAAAGTGTATTTAATCACTTAATTGGAGTAAAGTGTTTAAAATTAGATCGGAACCTCGGCGCCCACAGTTTACTGCTATTGTCAAATATTATAGCGAGTATATTTAGTTGCCAAATGGAAAAAGAATTGCAGACTTCTAAGAATAGACACTTAAGAACTTGATTCTTAATTTAGAATTCTTTTCTTTTAATAAGTGAGAATTATGTCGTGTTCAGCAATTAGTATTCTCGTTAAATTACTCACTTTATTCCAAACGATCTCAGCCTAAGCTAACTAAAATAGCCATTGCTGTGTTTCTTAATTACCAGGCCCTATGATTTTGTTCCTTTTTTCAACGTTTTTTATTTTTTTCTAATTTTTAATTTTCTTCACATTCTAAATTTAAACCAATCATTCTGCCGACTATAATCCAAATTCCCATAGAATAACTTACAATCTCCGTTATTAGTTTAATTTTGGCAAAACTATTCAATAAATAAAAATGTTATTAAACTTTGAAATCCGAAGCGTTTATCAATAGATTCCAAATTATGCTAATTTAAATTTAAATCCAATAACTTCAGGAATAATTATAATTTTTTTTAGATTCTTAATTAGAAACTTGACATTAAAAAATAAATTTAACAGTTTCTAGAATCTATAGCAGTGGTTGTAATAATTAACCTCCTTTACATCATCTATCTATGTTATTTCTATTATATTACTATCAAATTTTGATCTTGTGACTGCCGGGAGAGAGGGAGGGTAATTCAGGGACTTTATTTCCCTTAATAAAGAATGTTTTTTACGTGGTTAGGCTTTAACGATTATAATTAAATAATCTTTCAGTCAGATCAAATGATTTGTGAAATTAATTAGTTGCTATTAATTCGCTCAAAGTCTTTGTTTGAGCGTTTATTGTAATTAACGTTATATTTATTAACATCGTCAGTTATATTTTGAATGCTATTTTGCCAAGTATCATAATTACAACCTAATTACAACCTCACTCTCTACAAAGCTACCTCAGTTTAATCAACCAAAAAATGTATCCATATAACTCTTAATTAGTTATCAATTAGCGTAAAATATTATAAAAATAGTTATTATTACCCAGTTGAATTCGTTCTATAGATTAATAATAGCTAAGCCGACTATTTAACCGATTTAAATATTGAGAAGTATGCTATATTGGATTTGATCAAAATAGTACTTTTGATTTGAGACTGTATAAATTAGGAAGTTTTAAAGGAGTAAAAATCATCTATTTGATTTGTAATAGCAGTAGTGATAGTCGATAATTAATTAATATATCGACATTTTTATATAGCATAATGCAATCAACAATAACCATTTCGGTCTAGAAAATCACCTTCATACACTCTCTACTAGCCTTATCCGGGTATATGTTTACCCAAAGCAGAATATCATTTTGATTACTAATATACCTTTTTTCTCTGGATTAGCTAAATAATTTAAATTTATTTCAAGTGAAAAAGTATTTTTTTATTCGAGTAGTTTGTTTCCCCGCATTTTATCTTTTTAATTATTTTTAAATTTTTTTTACTTTTATGATGTTGAAAACTGAGTTTTATTTAAATTTATTTTAAGCTTTTGTATTAATAATGAAGTATAATGTATGCGCTGTGATACTGTATATTTTTGTATTTGATCCAATATGCTCTATTTTTAATAAATTTATTATTATCTAGTACTCCATTTATATTAATAAAGTTATTAATAATCCCTAATAAATCATTTCTGCAATATTTAACATAATTATACTATAAATATACTTTTGAATAACAAATACCCGATAGAATACTGCTATAATATTTTACCCTCTCCAACACTAATAACATACAATATAATACTAAAAACTCCTTTCAAATGGACTTATAGCCCGGTTAATTGAACCCTTTACCCGGTCAAAAAAATTAGATGATGTAATTTATCGGTCAAATGTTGGAGCCAAGTTTACCTTCGCCCAAGTACTCTCTCAGATTTAAACTAAATTGATCCATTATACTGCTATAAATGTGATTACTAATAAACTACTATTTATTAAATGAGAGAGTATGGAAGGCTGATTTAGTCCCCGATCATTATGGAAGGAAACTTAAGATTTTATAGTAATTAAAGTGACCGATAATAGATATAAGCGATAATTTGATTTAAATAATTTACTATCGGAAGATGATTACATAATATAGTGTGATTTAAAAATTTTGTGTTAAATTAGAATTTTAGCAGTAAATAAATAATTTTAAAGTTGCAGCGAATATAATCAAATAGTAGAAATAATAATGGATAATAGAGCAAAGCTAAAACAATTGAAAAACATAGATAGGTATTAATAGACCAAAAGCAGGCTAATTATAATAATATTATTATAAATGGTATGACAATTATAGAATTTAAAATTAAAGCCTATATAATCTATTATTTAAATTTAGTAATAAGGCCGAGAAAACTATATTAATTGTAATAACACAAGTTCAATAGTTTTCTCATTTATATTAAAAGACATTAGTATTACAATAAATCATAATTTAAAGGTTATAACATTACCCTTCTCTCTTCCCCCCGGCCATTCCCCCCTCCTCACAATCTCCCTGGCATCCCGAGAATTCAAAATTTCCTTATTTAGCTACAGAATCACAAAATATATATCTCAATGAAATTTTGATTTTAATTAAACTGTTTAGTTTAATTAAATCTAAAATAATTCCAACTCTTACACACACCCCCGTTAAATTAAAATTGGAAGGAGCTGATTGGCTGAATTGGAAGATTATAGGATTTAAATAAGTGAATGTGTTAAATAGAGAAGGTAAACTGGTTGGAAGTGAATAAATTACGCTTTTAGGTAGTTTTATTAGGTTAAAATTACTGAATTAGTAGACTGATTTCAAACAAGCAATCAACAAGATAAATAGCTTTTGTATGAAAATATAACATAGATTTGTGGAAGTGATACGTGTATCTGTGTTGTGCAATATAATTAATTAGATAGACTAGTTGAATTAAAAAACAAAAAAATTCAAGCGAATAATTTTAAACTTATCCAAAAGATCGCTAAGCTTGGATTAATAGAACATTCCAACTAGTTTATAGTTAATTTTTTTACTAGAATAGTAAACCAATAATAGTCAGAAATTAAAAAACATAGAAAATTTTTTTGACTAACTAATTATACTTTTAAATTTGCGGTTATTAAACAGCAGCAAAATAAAACACTAATAGCATATTAAGATAAATAGTATATATATAAGGATAACGTATTGTGATATTGTAAAATTAGAGTATTTTGTATAAATAACAGATATTAACTTAGTATATTTTAGTCGGAGATGGGTTAGCCTAGGATAAAATTTACGGCTTAATTAATGTATAGAGGTGAGAATGAATTTTAAAATTAGTGTTTATTTGGGATAGTTATTGGTATTTTGCCTCATATTTAAAATTTTTATGTAGACTGAAATATCGTTATATTATAGGCTTGGCAAGGTTGTAATAAAAAGAAACAAGTATTGTCTTATTAGTATTAAATGATTTACGCTCCTTTGCGTGATTGTTTATTGATGGTAATAGATGATGATAGATTACACTATTGCCAGTATTACTTGGCTAACAAAGTTATTTAGTATGGACAACTTAAAATTCCTGCCATTGCCAACTCTTTATCTCTCAATAATTTTATATGAAAATTACTTTATTATAAGCTGCTCCAAAAAAAGCTACATTTTAATTTAAAGTTGCCGAAACTAAATTTAACTTTACCGAATTCCCCCTCAGTAATCTCTCTAATTAAACTAAAAATTAATCTGCTCTTATGCTGCAGCTTTTATATTAATCAAGCTTTGCTAAGAATTTATTTAATGAATTACATCATATATTAAATAGTGTTTATAGTTTGTTGTTGTAGGTGAATTAGCTTCGAGAATATTGATAGTGAGTAATATGCACATTCTATTAGAAAATACTCATCTCATGTAGCTATGTAATAGTGATAACATCAAACTGCAGCAAAGATCCTCACTAACTTACATTACTACATAATAACACAAACCCATTTAGTCATATCTCAGCTCGCAATCTCTCTATTATTATCTCTATTCTCCCTATCCTATTAACCCACATCTTACCACTATTCCCCAATGCTTTATAAAATTATTCAAGAACACAAAGGTCTGGACTATACAAAATCTGCGGCTCAATTTAATTTAGAAAAATGTAATTACTAAAACAAAAGGTTAGATTATGCATTTTAATAGAATGATTTATTTCACGCTAACTACACTAATTTATCAAAGGTTTCAAATATCAAAAGTTTGGTAAGGATTTGATAATTATTTGATAAAAAATATTTTTGTTAATGCTGGATAGTGTTTGTATCTTGGTAATTTTCCATTCAATTCACATAAAAAAGATCTTTTCCAAATTAGATAATATTTTAAAAAAGTTACTTAATTAGGCAATTTTTAAAAATTGCTTTATTCAAAAATAAATGTAAAATAATTCACTAGAAGTTTATTTGGAATGGAGTATATTCCTTTGATAAGAATTTTATGTTACTGTATTGGAAATTTAAAAATTTGGTTATTTTTGGAGGAATGCAATTTACTTAAATTGTAATTCGGTATAATTAAAGGTATTTTGCTTAATTTTGTTATCGACGAATATTACTAATCTTAAATTAACTAAATAGCACAATAACAATATCATTATTATTTATTGCTAGAAAATTATTTGTTATACAAAAAATTTTGCCAACTAACATATAGTTTCTATAATTAACTTAATAAAGGATAATTACCAAGGAATAAATTTAAAATGGAATAGGCAAATGCAAAGTTAATTTTTAATTTTTTTTATTAGTTTGATAATAAATTCCTTTTCTAAAGGTTAATATTTGAATGGTTACTAGAGTCGCTAGCATCTCTTTTTTAAGTCATTCATTCTCATTTGATTCTTAAATACTTTGATAGTTTAATATATATACACTTCTTCACACTATTTTATAGTGTGCTTCTCTTTCTCATTATATTAGTTTGTAGTTATTCTGTTTTTAAGTTTTTAAGTTTTAGTTTCCGGTGAGGTTGCTAAGAGCGCGTCTGATTTCAATGAATTCCATTGGGCTACGCTTTTCACCATGACCCTTGGATTTAATGTGAGCATTTAAATGATTTAAAGCTCCGTAGGATTTGTCGCAGCCGGGGAACTTGCAGGAGTAGTTACGGTCAATTTGGTGATATTTGCGTCTGGGGCGCTTAGAAGGGTGTTGAGAAGGTGCCTTATTAGGAAGGAGAAGTGGTGGAAGAGAAGAATGAGAGCTTTGAGATTGCATTGATGATGGAACAGGTGGTAAATTACCAAAAAACTCTGAGAAGCTGGGGAGTGAGACGTTAGAGTGAGGGGCTGGAGATGGAGATTTAACTTTAAGAGCCTCAGTAGGAGAGGGGAGAATATATTGGTTTTCAGCCTTAATGCTGTGCATTTGAGGTGATGAGAGCTGAGATGAAGATCTAGCAGGGTAGGGATAAGAAGGGCGACGAGTAGTTTGTTGGCTAGGAAGCTCAAGTTTTACATGTGATATAGTAGGAGAGGGATAAGGATATGAAGAAGTTTGAGGAGGATATGAGCTGTAGTAGTGAGATGAAGGGCGAGAGTATTGAGGAGCGGAGTGGGCAATACTGGAGTTGTTGAGAGACATCATTGGAATGTATTGTACAAAAAAATTCTAAAGTTAAATGTTGGAGAAAGAAGGGTTTTTATAGTAAAATGGGGATTGATCAGGGTTAACGACGAAACCGTATAATCCGTGAAATTACTATAATTTGACTTAAAGGAGGGGTGGATTACAATGGATGAAAGGGAAGAATAGGGACTGTGGACATTTAATCCACCCACCCTACTAAAGGGTTTTGAATACAAACTGTTCAAAATAGAATTAACATGTAAGCTTGATTTGTTTAGCCATTGTCTTGCCTATATGAATTAACCAATCCTACCAAATCCTCCCTAATCCCGGTCATTTTCCTAATTAGTAACATATTACCGAACTATAGTATATTTAGCTTATATTGGGGCTACAAAGCTATTTATTCCTATTCTTCGATTCATTTCAAAAAATTGAAGAACACCAGGAAAGAGCTATCTCTCACTAGCTTCTTTAAACACCTAGATTTCCTCTTTAGTAGATTATATTCGACTAATTAAGCCAAGTAAATTAATCTCCTTTCGTCCAGTTTCCCATAATCTTCATGCTCTAATTGTTTAATATTAGCCGGTCCAGTTCGGAATTTAATCATCTTCCACCCCTCCCTCCGCAATATTTTATCATCCTCATTGGCTAAATTCTCATCCCCGCTCTCCCAATTAGTCTATTTTTTTGGATAAAAGAGGGTATATTGGTCTAAATTTAACCATCTGGGTTAAAAGTTGAGCCTATTATGAGGCTGGAGAAAATAAGCTTCTGAATTCGAATTAAAGCGAATGCATAGGTAAAATAAAATCTAGTCCCACTAGAATTTCAGTTAAACTTCAATAATCCATTTATATTAATGAATTAATTACTTAAAATCAAATTTATAAATCTTCTTCCCTATATGGTAACCGATACAGTTTTATCCTTTTAACTTTTAACATGAGAGATTTTGCCAGATTTTAAGGGATTAATGTGTTTGTTTTGATAGAATTAACTAATCTCAAAATAATAACAAGCATAGAAGAGAATTGATTTAAGCTATGACTAGCTCACTTCAATTTAAAACCTTCTAACTCAATCAAGTTAGGCAAAGTCAAATTCCCTACTCAAGGAGTGATAGATAGTCTCTACCCCAATAAAGGGAGTGAGAAGTAGTTTTTACCCTATTCCCTTGCTTCTAAGATCAATTAGCTGCGTTTTAAACAGGAATGATTTATTGTGTAGTAATAAACACATCATTGTTAATCATATCTTGAAGTTTTTTACTCAGGGTTTTTTATTTGATAGCTTCAGCGCTGATGATTTGAGAAGCTAACTATTGTTGCTAATCTGGTATAACTTCTCTTTAATATATTTAATTAATTAATCACTAAAAGTAATTTAAACTTTTTATATTAGCTTTTATCGGGATATTTCAACAAAGTGGTGTGAATTAAGCTAATAATCAAAGTTTAATAAAACAAAAAGAAAGAGGAATAGTTTTAGAAGAAATAGTTATTAGCCTATCAAATTCAAACATTTTAAAGTTAAAAAGTTTGTTATTAACAAATTGAAGTGAAGAAACTTAACATACTAAGGTCTGGATAATATTAGTAGCTCCGTAAGTAAATAAAACCTTATACATAAAAAATTCATCATAATAGTTGAAAAACTAGTAATAAACGTAATTTATTTGATAAAGATAAACAATAGAGCACACAATTCAGCTATTCAACCTCCTTTAAATTATATTATCTAGTTTGATTACTAATATTCGTCTATTTAAACTTCTTCGATATTATATGGTAATTTTTAAAATTACTATATAAAGTAAATTCACCATCTAATTATATATCTAGTCGCAGTTAACAAGTTTAATATCTATTTAACTGACTTAATAAAGTAATTGAATTAAATAATTTCCTAAATTAAAGTAGTATGCGTAAAATTTTCTTTATATTTATTAAATTGTTGGATAATTTACGAATTCTAATATTATTTAAATTTTAGCTTTGTAATATTATTAAAATTTCTTAGCTATTATTAAGCTTGTAAACGCACTCCGCAGGTGTGAATATAAAAGAGGAAAATATACAAATTGAGCTAAATGACTATATTGAGTATTATTAAACGTTTGTTGTATATTGTTGAATTTTTGTCAAAAATTAGCAGTAATTTAAAACTCTTGTTTTCTACTTAACTTTTCCCTTAATTTAATATTGAGTGAAAAATTGAGGGTTATTTATTTTAATTTATCACAAAGATTATATATTATATAAAAGTTAAATTTATAAATCTATAGCAGTCTCGACTTCATTCTATTAATCCATTGATTATATTACAGTAATTAATATCCTCTTTTCTATTACAAATCCATACTTCAAATTGTTAAAGTTTTATTAGTTACTATTGGACTGATGGCGCAATGCGCACTTTGGAAAATATCTTACACTTCATATCTTGGCTAAACTATAACCATAGAATATACTATAATTCGGGTTTTACTGCCTAATCAATATATTGACTAAGTGGTATGAGTATATTGAACTCACTATTTTTACAACTGTTCGGTTTAATTTATATTAATTTATATTAATTAATTTAATCAATAAAGTCTTTTTATTAAATTGACATTTTTATTTTGGTAGGTTTTAGTTATCAGTGAAATATAGTAATCTTTACTGTGACCAGAATGTAGAATTTAATATACAACGTAGCATATTATTCGTCACATAATATTAAATAGGATTGCAATGACTAATGTAAAGTAATTAATATTAAGTTTTTATTAGATTAATTAAATATATATTGGAAAGTTTAGTTGTACATTTATGGTAATTATACCGCTTGAATAAGAGCTTAGTATAATTAACTCATTAGGCAATATCGGACTATTAATTCTATTTGATTTAAATTTCATATAAAATAATTTATTCTTTTTAATCAATCTTAACAAATCTAAATTTTATGCTCATTAACTTTTCTACATTCTTATTTTTAATGTAGAGCAGATCAATATATATGCTGTGGTCTAGATCTCATTAGCATGTAAAAAACCTCTTATTCTTGGATCTTAAAAACTTATAAACTACTATTTTATAGCTTTGAATATTTTTAATTCATTAATCTAATATAGAATGTGTAACAGAATATTATCTCTTCATTATTAAACTAATTTTCCAATATTATTTTATTTTTACACTCAAATTTAAAACTAAAAAAAATAGTTGCGTTCCATATAGAATATAGAGTTATTTATATGATGTAATCCACTCAATTATTATTGAGGGTGAAGTTAATAAGCTTAAATAGCCTTAATCAATTAATTTTTATATTTTAATAATATTTTTATTTTTATTTTTTATTAGTTTCTAATTTTAATAGAAATAGAATTAGAACAATTAAATTATAATGATCTCGTATTTGATTATTATATCTTACGACTTTTTACTTTCCTATCATGTAAGAGAGAGTTTATCAATAATAATATTAAGCATAGTGGTCTATATTGCTAAGAATTAACAAGAATAAATTAAGATGCACACTTTAAACCTTTTAATTAATATAAATGGTCTAGTTTCAATTATATAATTTTAATTATTATACAAGGCTCATCTCAGTTACTCATTAATTAAAGTCTACATATTAACAATATTGCTAGCATTATACTAATTAATGATTAATAATAAGTTGAAAAATAATGGCTTAACTTTCTAATTTGAGCGGTGTAAGATGCTAGTTTAATGGATTGTTTAGTAAATAGCGAAAGTTAAGTCAAGTTAGTAAATATTTAGATTGATACACGCCAATAAATTATATGGTATAAAAAAGTTTTTTTTATAAATATTATTTAGCAAGATTAATGCATTTAAATATATTATAAGACGATGTTAATTAAAAAGTAACTTGGTTATTTTTACAGATTTGAGCTAAGAATAGCACATCTAAATATTATTTCGTAAAATAGGCTTTTTTATGCTTAAAAATTCCACTTAGTAATACAAAAGTCGCGCCTGTACTTAATTATTTGTAGTATGGTTTAATTAAATTAATTTTAGTTACTCTTAGATATTTTTCTTATAATCATTATTTAATTTATACTGGCTAATTAATTTAGTCAGATCGATGCTACTAATTTTGATATGGTAAATTTTTTTGGATAAACGGTTTACTCTGGAATTTTTTCCTTCCAAGAATCTAATCTATTTATTAGTCACCCATTGCTTTCTTGGTGATACATAGTTCACATATTTAAAAAAATAAGTTAAAATGTATAAGCGAAAATTTTAAATTATGATATTGGCATAACATCGTTTTTACCGAATCATTAATTATTATGATTTATCTCTTTTAGACTTATTTCAAGCATATATTTATTCAGATACATATTTTTAAAAATGCTTTTAATTTTTCCAAAATAATTTT
>KQ964680.1:2963-13822 GCA_001566745.1 Conidiobolus coronatus NRRL 28638
TAATTTACATTTAATTTAAACCTATAATATTGAAAAATTTTATAATTTTTAAACTATTAATTAATATGACGTTTATATGTGGAATTACTTAAAATTAATCAATCTGTTGAAATGTTATTTAATATTAAATAAATCTAGAAAACTATTTTTATTGATACTGTAAACTTGTATCAGTATAAATATTTGCATTTTTATAATGTCATCATCAAGTACCATTTAAGTTTATATCTAAAGTAATTAAAAAAATTCATGCTATATGTTACAATAGAAAAGAAATTCTGTATTATATATAATAATAAACCTGAAATTAATAATCAAATCGTTTTAAAGCAATCAACCGATTATTAAAACCCTTCTGTTTACCGCGCTATATTAATCCGAATGCAAGAATTTTAACAGTCACAATTTTACAAATTTTTCTAAAATTTCAACAAACTGCATAAAAACATTATTAAATGAAACCTGATATTCACAGCTAATAAAATAGATAAATTAAAAGTTTTATTGAGTTTATTAGTGATGACATGGTCCTATATTTTTATTTCAAAAAATAACATTATTTTTGTTTATATTTGCACAGATTTGGGTTAGTTATACTTCGTTATTTTTAATTTTACTAGTTAAACTACCAATTAATGAATGATTTTTTAAAAAAATCGTCATTTTTAAGAATTATTGCGTTATATGAAGGAGAGTTAGTTTAATTTGGAGTTTTGAAAAAAATTGGTGACGTTGTAACCCAGCCACCTTTACTATCATATAAATTCTATTTGATTTTAAATGTAATTCGATATCGCTATAGTTAGTTATAAGCTTTTGTATTAAAAATGGTCTACACTTCTCCCATCTTCGCTCAAGTCTCCCCCTTCGGTGCTCAACAAGTCTCACCCTACGGTGTCTCTCCCCTCAACCAAATCCCTCAAGTTCAAGCTCTTAAGCAACAAGTTATTGCTCAAGCTTACCAAACCTTAGCTAATGTTGAACAAGTTGCTCTCCAACAAGTCCAAAACCCCAACCCCCATCAACTCCAACAATTAGTTTACGTCATTGAACAACAAAAGCAACAAACTAAGCAAGCCATCCAACAATTAGTTCAAATTAAATTACAACTCTTATCCCAAGGTGTTGCCCCCGTCCAAACCCCCGTTCACCGTCAACAAGTTGAACAAGCCGTCCAACGTCTTGTCCAATTAGCTCAAATCAAGCACCAAATTCGTCAATTATTAAACGAAGCTAAGAACACCCCCAACCCTCAACAAATTCACGACAATGCCAAGCAAGTCTTAGAATTAACTCAATTAGCTAAGTTAGTTCTTGTCCAAGTCCAACAATCCCAATACAACCAAATCAACTTCGGTAACTGGGCCCAATCTTCCCTCTTCTCCATTAACCCCTTCAGCACTGGCTTAAACACCTACGGTTACCAAGGTCTCTTCGGTCAATCTCCCTACCACGGTGCCCAATACGGCCAAGCTGGTCTCTACAACCCCACTAATGTCTTAGGACAATCTCCCATCTTCGGTCAATACAACCGTTACTACTAAATTTTATTCTATTTGATGAATAAACTTTTATATTTGTTATGATTGATTCCTAAAAATTAATTTGTTCGTTTTAATTAATATATAAATTATATTTGATATGAATAATGCTAATTATTTGATACTTCTATATTATTTTTAGAGTTAATTAACTATTGGTAAGTAATATCGTAAATTTAACTGGAAGATTTACTGTGATCAGATATTATATAGACTTAAATACAATATTAATTCCTGTCATCATATTATTTTATACTGAGCTCACTTATGTTTAATTTTATTATGAGTAAAATATATTATTGTTCATACTAATATTCAATTTAAGATATTTCTCAATTAAATTAATTGAAAAATTATAACGGATATTATATCAATAGCACTTTATATTATAACGCTATTTAGTGTATTAATTTTTATATAATAATCAATTTAATTAACTAGTTCAAAAATGTTGTTAATATTTTTATATTTGCAAATTTTATTAAAAATTGCAATGATATAAAGCAGAATACTTGAAATAATTGAGGTAAGTTTAGTTGGAATTATATATAAGTGAAATTGAGTTAGTTTAATAAATTTAAAATTTGAATACATTTCAATATTATTTTAGATGCTCTATAAACTTAATAATCACCTAATAATTAGCATTAATAAATAATAATATAATTAAAATGAGTAACTTCAAAATCTTTAGGTGAATTTTTCCAATTTTCCGGTTAAGGTGCATCTATAATAGGAAAGCTTTGTATATAAAATATTGCTTAGATCATGTTTTAAGCCTCCCCTATTTTCACAGGAGACTCGTTGTAGTTACCCATATATCATATGAATATTTTATATAGTATTGTTTACTTGTTCGTGATTTTTACAATTTATTATTGAACCCTTAATATATTTGCTATATGAATTTATTATTTTTGATGTTCATCATGGATACTTAATTGAAAGCTTTTTATTATAAAAGTAAAGTATTTAAAGGATGATATAGCGAGTTATAGCTATTAGATTGCTTTTATAAAAGTGGCAATGAAAACTAATCTACGATTTTACTATGTTTCATTTAATTTTATCAATCATAATACATCATAATTGTTCAATTGACTGACTATTAATACTTTCAATTTCCATAACTTATTTAGATTTATTGGTGGCTTATACTATTCCAGAATTTATAATTGATGACACAAATGATTCATTTTGAAGCTAGCAATTATCATACTAAATGATATTATATACTCTTATACAAGATATAACATCCCTTTGATTATTCAAGAACATAAAATCCAAATTTAGCTATATTAATGAAAAAAGGGTGTTTTATTGATGCTAATTAAAACTTCATAAGATTCCCAAATTCTAACTAAATCATGTCATTTCAACTTCTATTCGTAATCAAAAAATCAGTGACGTTTAATTTAATCAGCCACTCATCCCCCTATAAATTATCGCAATTTAATTACGTAATTTATTAAAAGTACAATACTTTAATATTACAATATGGGTTTAGGATCATTCTTCGGTTTATCATCTTCATCAAGCAACCAAGGTAATCAATCACCTTTATTCGGTCAAGGTTCCTATGGTCAGCTCCCTTACGGACAACAAGGTCAATATGATCAACACAACCAATACGGTCAACATGGTCAACATGGTCAACAATACGGTCAATACGGCCAACAACAAGGATTAAACTTTGGCCAGCACGATAACTACAACCAATCCAGAGGTCTTCAACACGGACACCATGGTCTCGTAGATCTCCAACCCACCGGAAGCTCTGGATTTAACCCCAGTTCTTACGGAAACCAAAACTACAACCAATACGGTTCCCAATCCCCTAGTGGTTTCCAAGGCCAAAACTGGAATCAACACCAACATGGATTAAACTTCGGTAACGATTTCTCTCGTGATTTACAAGGACAAAACCAACATCAATACGGTAACCAATCTCCATTAGGTTTTGGTAGCCAAGGACAAAACTGGGGTCAACAATCTCCTCTTAGCTTTGGTCAACAAGGACAACAATGGGGTCAACAATCTCCTTAAACCTTGGTAACCAACAAGGACAACAATGGGGTCAACCTCAGCAAGGTTTAAACTTTGGTAACGATTTATCTCGTGGTATCCAAGGACAAAACTGGGGACAACAATCTCCTTTAGGCTTTGGCCATCAACAATCTCCCCTTAACCTCGGTCAACAAGGACAAAACTGGGGCCAACAATCTCCTTTAGGATTCGGTAACCAACAAGGTCAACAATGGGGTCAGCAACAAGGTGGTCAATCTCCTCTAAATTTTGGTAACCTTCAAGGACAAAGCTTTAGCCAATTTTAAATAGGAAATTGCTAGAGAAGGATAATATTTTTCTATAGTATTTGATAAGAATCTCTATTTAAAATATTAAAACTTAGTATAATTATATTTAGAGTTATATATATTATACATTTGCATTAATTGAAATTTTTATAGATTTTAACGTTTTTTGATATTCTTGACCTTTTTTACTATATCAAATCTTAATTTTTCAATATTTTCACTTTAATTTTAAACACTGATTTATTAAATTTCACGTAAATGCTACCTAATAGCAACAGCTTTTATATCTTAATATTTTATTAATTAAGCATTTTGAAATGAAATTTCACTTTAAACAGTTATCAAAAAATTATTTTTAACTTAATCTTGTTATATATAAAAAAAACTTAGGTCAAAAAAATCATTAACTAAAGCATTCCATATTTTGTAAGGTTTATTTTAAATCTAAATCATTTTAAATAATAATTTCTTAATATAGAATATTTTAATATTCAATTAAATATTTTGTGACGTAGCATATTAAAAAATTTATTTGATCAGCTTTTTACAATTTTAATATTATCAATTTTTAAATAGAAAATACCTAAAGGTGTATAACTGGATAATAAGTTCGATTTACATTATATTAGGGATCTTATTTTATCATGTGAGACGTTAATAATCGAATTTTTCATATAACTAAAATAATATCAATGTCTGGAATTAGCGAGTGGATAATTATAGCTGAACCATGTGGATTGTATATGAGTAAAATTAATTGTTAATTGGACCCTTAATTGACTTTATTGAAAAATCTGCGTTTGAGTAATATTCATGTGTTTTTAGAATAATTTATGCGTTACATTGGAAAGCGTGAGCTAAACTAAATATACTATAAAGATGTACATTTTTAAGCTATTTTAAAACATAATAATATTTAGTTTTAATGCTAATATTAAAACACAGTCGCTAATTTATAGTTGTTATTTTTACGAAAAATTCGCAATAAAATTGAATAATTGGCAAAAGCATTGCTTTAAATCAATTATTATTTAGCTTAATTTGGTGGCTTACAAAATTACTTAAAATTAGCTTAAAAATGATATGTAACAGTTTAATAGAAAATTTTAATTCATAATGATACAATCTTACACCAAAACCTGGAGCTTAAAAACCCTAGATCATTCTTGAAGTATATATTTTCTTAATTAAGAAATATTAACTTTAAATGAGAATTAATGAAGTTTTCAACTTGTAATAAAATCGATTTTATACGTCATACACTAAAAAATTTCTTCAAATCATTTCATTTCACTATTTGATGATAAAATTTTATTATTCTACCCTAAACCAAAGTGGTGACGTTGATTTTAATCAGCCACTTTTGCGATATAAATTCTGAATACTAGTAATTTTTTGGTTATCAAAGTATTATTACTTAGTTATTCTCAAAATGGGTTTAGGTTCACTTTTCGGTTCATACTCTTCCTCCCACAGCAACTACGGTAACTCCTCTCCCGTCTTCGGTGAAGGTTCTTACGGCTCTTACACTCCTTACCACCAACAAGGTCAATATGGTCAATATGGTCAACAAGGCCAACAATACGGTCAATACGGACAACAAGGTGGCCACCAAATCCCCCATCTCCGCCAACTCAGAGATCAAGTCTTATCCCAAGCCTACCAAACTCTCAACATCGTTGAACAAATCGCTCAACAACAAATCCAAAACCCTCAACCTCAGCAACTTCAACAACAATACTACCAAGTAGACCAACAAAAGGAACAAGTTCAACAGCTCCTTCACCAATTAATCCAAGGCAAGATCCAGCATCTTCGTCAAGTTAGAGATCGTGTTGACCGCCAAACTGTTGAACAAGGTATCCAACGTTTAGTCCAATTAGCTCAAGTTAAGCAACACATTCGTCAACTCTTTATTGAAGCTAAGAATGCTCAAAATCAACAACAAGCTCGCGAACACGCTCGTCAAATTGTTCAATTGACTCAATTAGCTCGTTTAATTCTTGGACAAATTCAAGAATCTCAATATTCTCAAATTGACTTCGGCTCTTACGGCCAACACGGTCTTCAAGGACAAAACTGGAACCAATATGCTAACCAATGCGGTCAGCAATGGGGACAACAAGGCCAACAATGGGGACAACAATCTCCTTTAGGTTTCGGTGGCCAAGGACAACAATGGGGTCAGCAATCTCCTTTAGGTTTCGGCAACCAACAATGGGGTCAATATGGTAACCAAGGTCAAAACTGGAACCAATACCGTAACCAATCTCCCTTCGGCTTTGGTCAACAAGGTCAACAATGGGGTCAACAATCTCCCTTGAACTTTGGTAGCCAACAAGGTCAAAACTGGAACCAATACGGTACTAGCCAAGCTGGATTAGGTTTCGGATCTACTTTATTCTAAATTGATATATAAGAATAATATTTTTATAATAAAAATACTATTTTGATTTATTAATTGACTTACTATGTATTTTTATTAATCTAAGAAACTTTAATATGAGACAATATTAAAGATAAAATAATTTATATTTTAATCTAAATTAAAGTATACTATTAAATAAATCAATCAGTTATTTGTGAAATTATAATCACTATCATATTATTATAAATATATATTTATTCTATATTTATTACATTTTATTTTATTTTGACTAAAAATTATTTGCTTTAACACTGAATACAAAATCTATTTAATAATAATGAAAAAATAAATGCTTTTAGATAATATAACTGTTATTATAATTAGATTTTCAAGTTTTATAAATTATTATTTAATTATTGATGATATATTTATTATCTATAGTAATAAAATATGTTTAATAATTTCACTTCTATTCGCTTAAAACATGCTCTATAAATTATTTGGTTAAATCTAAATTTATATCAAATAAAAAAAGAATAATACTATAAATAACATTTATAGTTTGTTTATTATTAATCAAATAAGTTTATATCCTGTAAAAGTATCATAATAAAATTTGGTATAATGATTCTTAAAGATAAAGTATAATTCAACATTAAGTCATAGATCAATTAAAAAAGAGTTATAAGGTTCTATTATATTAATTTAAATAAGATACGCTATATTTATTGGATATAGTATATCGATTTATTACGTAGCAACATCACCATGAAATATACTTATCTTTAATCAAAATTATATTAATTGTTACAAATAGTATCAATAAATTCAAGTACATTGAGATGTTTAAAGAACAAAATAATACTTGAAAAATATATGACATAATAGATATATTGATGAGACAGTTTTTTATATATCTTAATACAAGATACAGATATTTATGTTTGAATAAAATAGAAAATAACTATTAAATAAAGTTAAATATTATCAAGTTTTAGTAACTTTTTATTTTATTATTTAGTAATATTTATTGGTCAAAGCTCAAACAAAATTAATAGGGATAAAAGTATCATTATTCAGCTTGTTAAATTAAAAAATTTGATATAATCATAAATCTCAAAAATATCGTTAAATACCAACTGCATAAAAAACAATAATATTATGCATCTAGCCGATGTAAAATCTAAAAAAAGCATTTAAATCACGCAAAACTATAATTTGTTTGTGGGTATAATTCAATAGATTGCGAGATGGATCTCTTGACCTATCAATCATGTCTTTTATGGTAAAATTATTGTCTAATCCGTCAATGACACAAATATAAAGGTTTTAATTTGTTAATTTTAAAATTAACTAGTACCCTTTTGTAATAGATACTGATATTAATGACGTAGTAAATAATCTAAGGGGCCACAGTATAAATTAAATTTGCTCTATTTTCGCTTTGACGTAACTCTTAATTTCTTCAACAAAATGGGTTTATCTTCTCTCTTCGGTTTCGGTTCATCTAGCTGTGGTCAGAGCTCTCCCTCTTCTTGGGGTCAGCAATGCAGCTGTGGTCCTCAATGCGTCTGCTGCAAGCAACCTGGTGTACTTAGTCATCAATGTAGATGCGGTCCCCAATGCACCTGCTGCAAACAGTCTTGCTTATCTGGTCAACAAGGTCAATGGGGTCAACAATCCTTCTACGGTCAATGCTCTCCATCTTCCTGGGGTCAGCAATGCCGCTGTGGCCCTCAATGTGTTTGCTGCAAGCAACCAGGTAACTTCGGTCAGCAATGTAGATGCGGTCCTCAATGCACTTGCTGCAAGCAGCCAGGTATGTTTGGCCAACAAGGTCAATGTAGCCAAGAGTGGACTCAGCTCTACCAACAAAATCCTCAACTTGGCCAGTTTAAGCAAATGGTTATTAGCCACGTACTTCAAACTTTGAACATGGTTGAACAGATTGCTCACCAGCAAATTCAACAACCCCAACCTCAACAACTTCAACAGCAATACTGTCAAATTGACCAACAAAAGGAACAAGGTATCTTATATCTTGAGCAATTCATCCAAAAGAAGTCTCAACTCCTTCGTCAAGTCCAAGACCGTGTCTTACGTCAACAAATTGAGAACAGTGTCCAGCGCTTAATTCAATTAGTCCAAATTAAGCAACAAATTCGTCAATTATTAATTGAATCTAAGCACTCTTGCAATCAACAAAAAGTACGTGAAAATTGCCGTCAAGTCATTCAATTATGCCAACTTTCCCGCTTAATCCTCAATCAAATTCAAGACAGTGCTAACGCTCAAATGGGCAGTAGTTTTGGAGCTCAAGGACTCTTCGGACAATGTGGTGGTAACTTTGGATTCCAGGGTCAAGGCTGGAATCAGTGGGGCAATCAAAGCTGTAACCAATTCAATCCTCAAGGATTCCAAGGTTTACAAGGTTTACACTGCCCATTGAGAGACCAAGGTTTAAATCCTAATCAATTCCGTGGTCATGGCTTCCAAGGTCAATTTGGTAACCAATGTTCCTCTCCCAACTTTGGATTCCAAGGTCAAAACTGGGCCCAATGTGGTAGCCAATCTCCCATCTTTGGCAATTGCTCCCCTACTTTCGGCTTCCAATCTCAAGGTGGTCACTTCCCTCAACACTTAGGCGGTCAATCTTGCCCCATCGGTTCTCAAGCTCAGAACTGTAACCAATTCGGTTCCCCTCACACTTTTGGATCTACTCTCTATTAATTTCCTTATACAACACCTTTGACATCTTTTAATAAATGACTTTTTATCATTATTAACAAAAGAGAATCTTTTCATTTTTATCATATTTACAAGTATAGCTCTGAATATTTTTATTGTATATAAACTCATATCCAATGAATTTTTAATATGACTGATTCTGGTTAATTTAGCTCAAATTTTGTGTGAACTCTGATCAAAATTTAAATTTTAATAAGCGAGTTACTATCTTATATAAACATTAAATAAAAGGGAAAAGTTAATATTATCATATTAAATATCGTATTATAAATAAAATAACAAAAGTAGTTGTTTAATAAGTTTTAATCTTGTAAAAATCAAAAATATTGTAAATTTACTATTTAAATAATTTTTAGGATAAAATTTCCTCGATTTAACCAGAATCACTCATATTCGCTTATGCTACTTCGGAAATATCATAATTTATGCGTAATTCATATTCTCAATAAATTTTATGTCTCTTTATGTACTAGTCTATAAAAACATCGTACAGATTTTATTATACAAAATTATATTCCCAAAAGCTTAAAATATTATTTTCATAATTATATTCAGTAAAATGATTATTTTTGAATTATCAAAAATATACTAAATTCATTAGTTGAAAGAGAGTAAAACCAATGTTTATTAATAATTTTGCCTGCTATAGGACCTTTCTACTGTAGGTAATTGAGTGCTGGCAATCAAGTCAACAACGAGTCTAGCAAGCCTAACTAAATTAATTATTTGTAAAGCTAAATCTTGCAAAAAAGCTTCAGTATTAGAATTTCTTGCTCTAATAATTGATTGAAGAATATTTTCCTTAATCTGAGTTAACTGTATCAACTGCTGAATACTTTGGCTAGAAGAAATGTAGCTTGATCTAGTGTGATCGATTTTATTTAGCTGAATTTTTGCATTTAATGATCTATCAATAGCAACTTGAGCTTTTCCCAACTGAAAGTTGAGCTCATCAAACTGAGAGCTAAGTAGATGAATTTGAGGGTTTATAACTTGAGTGTTTGCTACTCTTTCTATAAGATTTAATACTCGTGCTACTTCGCCAAGAGTTTCATTCTTGGTCACTTCTAAAACTTGGTAATGATTATTTAAAGCGTTATTATTACTATTATTGTTACCAAAGTTGCTACTGTATTGAACATTATGCTGCATACTAGAACTATTTAATAAATTATTGATAATTTTTCTCTGCTCTACAATAGGGATTCTATTATTGAATATAGGATAACACTGAACTGTACTCAAAATATCAATCTCAAACCAAAAATTGTTAATACTCATATTTATATAATAGAATAAATCGCAAAAATTGGAGCTTAAAGGGGGATTATGTAATAATTTATAAAATGAAAATTTTTGGTGGCTTATTGAATGACGAGATAAATAATAAAAATTTTGACACTATAACCTTTATTGCTTTATTGGTTTATTAGAATGACGAATTAATAAGGGTTTATAGATAGCAGTTGTAATAACTGCGATTTGTGCAATCTAAGATAGTTTTATTATATAGATTTTCCCTTTTCTGAGAGCTGGGCAATAATTTTAATCTTAGCTGAGACTATTTAATTCAATTTTAAAAAAATAGACTTTTATAAGGGTTATACATAATTAGAAAAGATATTTTTTAAGTAGAATTTAAACATATAAATCATAGATCAAGGTTGTGTTTTTGACAAATATTTTGTATACTTGTTCTATTAGGTAATTATGGGAGGCTTATTCATATAAATAGATTTGAATTATATGAAGTCTATGTAGTATAGCTAGTTGAATAAGTCTAGAGTTATTTTTGTAAATAAATAACCATATTCAGTAAATTTAATTAATTTATATAAAAGTTAATTACAAAATTAGATTGAATAATGATCATATTTTATGTTTGTG
>KQ964684.1:35207-45654 GCA_001566745.1 Conidiobolus coronatus NRRL 28638
AAATATGAGTGATTCTGGTTAAAGCGAGGAAAATTTGACCAAAATTTTTTATAGGGCAAGTTTAAAATTTTTTCAATTATTATAATATATAGCGTATTAAGGAATCTCATTTTTTAGATATTGTTGGTAATACAGTATTTTGGTGTATTATTATAAAGTTTTCTTTTTTAAATAATGGATTTATAACATAATAACTAGCTTGTTTTAAAGTTAAAATTTTGGACTGAGCTCACACAAATTTAAATCAAATTAACCAGAACTTCTCATATATATAAGTAAATTTGGACCCATAGTTGATATATTTGCTATATATTAATTAACGTCAAATTCCAAAATTTAATTAATCGCATAAGCTCTCAAATAAATATATATACTAAAGTCATTAATAACTTTTTATAAGTTTTATTTGGTCTTTTATTGAGTTAATTTCTAACTTGATTTACAAAAAATGTTAAGATTTTCAGAATAGTTTAGTTTAGAGTAAAAATATTAATAATTGATATAAAATTACTATTATTCTATAGTAAAATTTGCGATTGTGATGATTTAATTGGATATATGAATAAATATCTATCACATTCATGAATATTATTAAAAATGCCTTAACTATCTTTTATAAATTTAAATAAGATCAGAGTTGATAAACAATAAGCTATAATCCAAAACTACTATAAATTTAATAATAGGCACAAAAGTTTTTTGTAATGTTATTTTTATTTGAGTTTTAAGTAAACAGGACAGTAGTGTATAAATTATCATGATTCTTTATAATTCGATTTTACAAATGTTAAATATTCAACAAGATTTTACTTTTACTGAATATACAATTTTTCCAGTACTCTAATGATCTATTTTTAGTCTAAAGCTATTTTTATTATTAAATAGGTTTATGGGAATTAAATTAATTATATCATGGGGTAAGTTAAACTATTCTTGTTTTTGCTTATAGTAAAAGAACTTGAGTAATCTTTTAGAAGAATAATAGGATATATAAATAATAGAGAAAAAAGTGGCTCCAATAATCAAAAACCCAGTGATGTATACATCAATAAGGTTAGCTTTGATTGAGGACATTCTTTTATCCAAAGGCAAGAATGGAATAACTTCACATGGTGATTCAAACGGTTTAGGAGTTTCGAATTGTCTGCAAGCTTTGGCACTATAAGCATAAGTCTCGATTAAATCAGCTGCAAAAGTTTTTCTTTTGCTACTGAATTTTGTTATTAACTGCATTTGTTTGACTTTAGATTTCAGTTCTAAGTTTTCAGGGTCTAATAACTTGGCAAGCTTTTGATGAATTTCCTCATCTGACGCGTTATCCCAGTAAATATAATCACCTGCACCAGCTTCTGTAACTAGCATTGCATTTCGGGGTTGATCTCCGAGGAATGGCAAAACTAGCATTGGAACACCTGCGTTTGCAGACTCGTAGATACTATCCAAACCTCCATGAGATAAGAAGAGCTTTGTACTTGGGTGATTCAAAATAGATTGCTGTGGAGCCCATTTCAGTATTTTAATTTTATCGTGAGTTCCTTTAACAATTTTAGCTGTTGAGTATTCAATATTGCCATATTTGAAATATTTTGGTAATGAATCTATATCATTTCTAGGTAAGCCCCATACAACTCCATCCAAAACATTTTCATTGATAGCTCTTTGGAAATGTGCCAAAAGTTTTACTATTACATCTTGAGGTAGTTTAACCATAGTCCCAAAAGCAACGTATAATACTTTACTGTGGCTATTCATAAAACTCTGAAGCTCTTCTGGTAAAGCAGGAGTATCTCCAGTCAAAATAGGCCCAATTGGATATACATGGGAAGGAATGTTCCTTGCATTTTCCAATCCTACATAAGAGTTTGCAATTCCAATACCCATATGCCCTAATATAGGAAACTGGTAAGATTTAGGAATTCCTTGAACTCTTCTCTCTTGTTCAATTAAATCAAGAACTGGCAGTGAGCTTAAAACTAAGGACACAGGGTCTACAAATGCATGCTTCATTCTTTGCAAAAATGTGTGGTTTTCAATAGTAGTAGGCTCAAGTGCCCCAGTTCCAGTCAAAAATGGAGATTGATAGGAAAACATAAGAGATTGATATCCGATAACCATTGGCATAGAATTTTTTGCTGCAGACTCTACACAACTGCTAGCTGCAAAGTCGCACACCATCAGATCTGGTTTCTCCTCTCTATAAAATTGCTCAAAAACAGGAAAACTTACTCTATACGCAGTAGCCAAGTCTTCTCTCAAACTGGCAAGTGTTGAAAACATAGTGCTACCTCCAGTATATGGCTGAATTTCTTCAACATCATCGTGATGTATTTTTACATCACCTAGCGAGTAATAAGTTAAGTTGTAACCCTTGCCAAACCTTCTCATTTCATCCATACAAAGAAAAGTAATGCGATGGCCCTTTTTACTAGATTCCTCTAAGATTTCCAAAAGATATTTAATGTGAGATCTTGTAGCAACTGTAATAGCTACACCTATGTGAAGAGGTTTTTCGCTATTTACAGCTGGGGAGCTGCAATATATTTGACTTGCAAGCAGTCCAATATAAGAGAGTAAACTTAATTTCATAATATCTGACGTAAAATCTTTAAAATTGGAACATGCTGCTATAAATACTAATAAAAAAATCCTATAAAATTTTAACTGGTCCACTTTTAAGATTACATGGGATAAAAGCGTTGAATTTTTCTTTGATTGAGTGGATTCACTCAAGCGTCAATTAAAGTTTTAACCAGAAGAAGCTAGCCGATATAAAACCGATATAATTTAACATTATATGCCTTTAAAATTAGTAATATAATAGTATAATTATTGACTATTTTATAAATTGGCTTGCTGCAATATCTTCATAATTAGATATGACTTGAACCTTGATTAAATTTTTATGTATTTCAATCTTCAATAACATATATTAGTAAATAGAACTTTCCTCAAATAGCAGAATTAATATTAAAAAATTTACATTTTATACTATACTTTGGATCAAGCTATAGGACATGCTGCAAAAGTAGATCATTAAAATAATCGTATCATAAAGAATTCAGTTTGTATACCAAAAGATATTATAGTCATGTATCGCACAGTGAAAAAATAGAATTAAATAAACTGTAATAAAACCATTATTCTAATGTATATGCTTTATTTGTATGGTTAAAGTTTGCTATAACTTGGAATAGCTAAAATAACTAAACACTGTATTTTTATTAATTTTCGAGATTCTTCTGAATAAGATTCATAAGTAATAGCAATTGAAAACTAGTTTAAGTTAAAATATTTTTCAGTTACTAAACAACATAAACTCGCTAAAATATAAACTATTGTTTATATTATTCACCAGTTTTACTAGATAAAAATAAAATATTTTTCCCATAGTTATTTATCTTTATATAAACTCGGGTAAACTTTTTAATTATTAACCAAACTGGCAAGAGAAACTAAAGAATTAAGTGTGAATATTCTCATGTAATTACGCAATTTACAAAACTTTTATTGTTAATCAATAGCTAAAATCAAGATGTGATTTAAATAGATTTAAATTTGTCAATATTTATATATTAATATTATTGATATTATTTCCGCTTGAAGCTTTAAAAAAATAACTAAGTATAACCATTTAAACTAACTTAAAATTTTCAAGAGATTAAGATTTGTCAAAGTTTATTAACTTTTTAAAAGCAGAGAATCGAGTAAAACATAATAAAATTTAAATTATAAAATATGCTCTAATAGCTGCTTGTAGCCATCATTATTTAACAGTATTGTAATCACTTTAGATCTTAAGAGAGTACTTAAGTTATTCTATACTTTTAGAACTCTTTATGAGTTAACTGAAAATTTACTAACTACTCATTCAGTGAAATATTAACATATTTAAACAGTATTAATTATAACTTAATAGTGTGAATGGCTATTGAGTAGCAGTATTATTGTTTGTTCAATATATAATATAAGTTCGAATAATAATATCTGCCTTCACTTACATGATTTAATACTTCTATTAAATATCTACCACTAATAATAGATATAATATATAGTTATTTATCTTTATTTAGCAGCTCAACGATGGTTTAAAGATTTAAGCCTAAATAACATTATGTTTATATAGTAGTAGAAAAAATAGCATGAATATCCAGTTATTTACTTAAGTTAATTTTTATTTATTTAGTGTTATATGGCTACTCTAGTTTATACTTTGTTCTAAATAAGGCTATTATCTTTCTCAAAGAATAATAAATAAAATATGATATTAAAAATACTGTAGTAATAGCAATTAGAAAACCTGCTATATATACATCAGTCAAATTAGCTTTGATTGAAGAAATCCTCTCATCCAAAGGCAAGAAAGGGAGCACTTCGCAAGGTGCTTCGAAAGGTTTTGGAGCGTCGAATTGTCTACAAGCTTTAGCGCTATAAGCATAAGTCTCGATTAAATCAGCTGCCATTGCTTTTCTTTTGCTGTTGAACTTTGTAATTAGCTGCAATTGTTTGACTTTAGACTTTAATTCTAAGTTGCTAGGATCCAATAATTTTACAAATTTTTGATGGATTTCCATATCTGACATATATTTCCAGTCAATATAATCACCTGCACCATTTTCGGTAATAAGGATAGCATTTCGAGGCTGGTCACCAAGGAATGGTAATATCAACATTGGGACACCTGCGTTTGACGACTCGTAGATGCTATCCAAACCTCCATGAGATAAGAAGAGCTTTGTGCTGGGATGGTGTAAAATAGTTTGCTGTGGAGCCCAATTAAGTGCTTTAATATTTTCGTGAGTGCCTTCAACAATTTTAGCTGTTGAATATTCAGTATTATCCACTTTAAACGACTTTGGGAAGGTTTTAAAGTCTGTTTTGGGTAATCCCCAAATAACACCGTCTAAAATACCTTGATTAATTTCTCTTTGGAAATGACCCAAAAGCTTTGCTAATAAATCTTTAGACGGCTTTGTCAGTGACCCAAATCCTACATATAAAACCTTAGTGTGGCTATCCATAAAAGTCTGAAGCTCAGGTGATAGTGGAGGAGTGTTCTCAGATAAAATAGGGCCAATAGGATGTATGTGGGATGGAATACTTCTAGCTTTTTCAAAACCTATGTAAGAATTGGCAATTCCAATTCCCATATGGCCTAGTGCTACAGGCTTAAAGCTCATAGGAATTTCTTGAATATGCTTTTGATTTAAAAGTAATTCGATATATGGGTAAAACTTTATGATCCTCTCAACAGGCTCATAGAAAGTGTGTTTCATTCTTCGCCAAAAGCTATAATTTTCGATTGTAGTTGGATCAAAGGTTCCAGATCCAGTTAAATATGGTGAATTAAAAAACACCAGTGACTGGAATCCGAAAATCATTGGGATGGTATTCTTTGCAGCAGAATCTACGCAGCTATGCGCTACAAAATCGCATATCATTAAATCTGGCTTCTCTTCTTTATAAAACCTTTCATAAACAGGAAAACTTTCTTTATAATATTTTTCAAAATCCTCTCTCATACCAGCCATATTTCCGAGAGTTTCGTCACCTGTAGAAAAAGGTTCCATGCCATCACCTTCACTGACTGTTATCTTCTCATCTCCTAGGGAGTAATGAGTTAAGTTATACCCTTTACCAAATCTTTTCATCTCATCCATGCTAAGGTATGTAATTCGATGACCTCTCTTGCTGACATCTTCAAGAATTTCTAAAAGATACTTTATATGGGATCTCGACCCAAATGTCATAGATACACCTATATGAAGAGGCTTTTCATTGCTGACTATTGATTTATTGCTTACTACTCGAGTAGTAAATATTGATAGATTAAAAAATAAACTTAATTTCATATTGAATATTTGATATTCAAAAAGTTTAGAACAGAGGCACTTTAAATATGTGCTAAGTGGATATACCATGTAAATATTATGGAACATTAATCTATGTTAATTTACAAATAGTTAATAATTTTTTTATGATTAATACAGTAATCCTCGGGATTGCTCTGATCGCAAGAAACAATGCAAAAATATACAACCGCCTATATTATCATACATTAAATTATTATCGCATATATTTATAGCTATTATTTATACCAAATATTTTTAGTCTTGAGTAAAGCTTTAATACTAATTATATATTAAATAAAATCAATAATGTCTAAAAAATTTAGATATACAACTGGATTTTCTGAGATTGATTGGCTCATGCTTTGATCGATATTAAGTAGTACTGTATTATAACTTAAAATAGCACATTCTTATAACCCCTTAATCAAAAATTACAAGTTCCCATATAAATTTAAATTCCAAAAAAGTTTCCATATTTACCTTGTTTAATTTAATTTCCTTATTTTAATTTTTTAAAAAAAGTTACTTAAATAGGATAGGACGTCATGCAACTTTTATCCACAATTTGATTTATTAATTATTACAGATTTACTTCTATAACTTGAATTTGATGATGATATTAGGTACTATGTATTAAATCGTACTTTAGATTTATTCAAACCTTAATAACTTTGGATAAAAATTAAAATTACTTTTATTATTAATACATTCAATAACTTTGCAAGCTAGATTCAATCTAAGTTTTAAAAATAGCGATTTGATCTGTATAAAATAACCCGATTTTCCAGCATCTAATATTTAGTTACTATTACATAGCTTATGTTACATTTAATAGTAGTTAGAAATGTTGTATATGAATTATAATGTATTATGTCGATTTTTTATATGAAAATATTAAACTATCTAAACAAACTTACATGGAATTATGGTAGCGTTTATCTCAAAAATAAGGGAGGACATTATGTTGATTACTTCAAAACTAATAATATAAAAAACCATTGACGAAACCATATTAAGGCATTCTAGTGTTATATATTTACTTTTATATTTTTAGAAATGGAAAGTTATAAAAATCAACTATTCAGATATATTAAATGTAATAAACTTTGTGATTTTGTAATTATGAAAAATCATATATTTTTTAAATAGTAATTTTTGTAGCTCATTTTATTAATAAAAATAATACTGTTGAGTTTTTATTAGATTTTTCGGAAATTGACATAATGGACGCATTTACTCAGACGAACATGGCTCTGTGTGAAGGTCATGAATCAATTCAAAAGTTTCAGAGGGTATGCTCCTCGCTTCTGGCTTTAATCCAATAATTTTCTTGTAGCAATCTATGGCCGCGATCGCGAACGCGAAGGGAAATTGTCCAATGCGCTGAAACGTAACTCCGTTAACGTCTATACCATTCCAAATGGCCCAGAATCGGCCCAAACTCTTAGTATTTAAGCATCGTTATGATTAACGTAATAAAGCATAGCCAATATACTCTAAATCTTAATTTTATGCTTGATTGCGACATTTTCGACTGAAGAAAAATGACTGCAAGCTTAGAAAATCGACAGTACTAAAATTATATATAATCTTGGAACTTTGAATAAGTTAGCTTAATCTTAATTTGATTCTACAATTGTGAGGTATTAATTTATAAATTACAACTACGACTAATAAAGTAAAATGTAATTATTGATAAATTGTGATATTTTTAAGCATATGTTACAAGATTAAATACTATATCTATATTTATAATACAGGATATACCATTTTATTTATTACTTTTTACTGGTAATAGCGCAGATATTTTAAAAACACTTAATATTATTTTACATCTTAACTAGGTTTACTTACGAAATTTTAATCAAACTTATTTGATATAAAAGTTTGAAATGTTAATAATTTTTATTTATTTTAATTAATTTTGGATAGCTATTCTAGTTTTTGCTTTAATCTAAATAAAGTTACTATCTTTATCAAAGAATAATATGTAAAGTAGGTTATTGAGAAGATTATTATAATAGCAGTTAGTAAACCAGTTATATATACATCGATAAGATTGGCTTTGGTTGAGGACATCCTTTGATCCAAAGGCAAGAATGGGAGAACTTCACAAGGTGCTTCGAAAGGCTTTGGGGTGTCAAACTGTCTGCAATACTTAGCACTATAAGCATAAGTCTCAATTAAATCGGCTGCAAAAGTTTTCCTTTTACTGCTAAACTTTGTAATTAGCTGCATTTGATTGACTTTAGATTTCAACTCGATGTTGTTCGAGTCTAGTAATTTGACAAATTTTTGATAAATTTCCTTATCTGACATACCATTCCAGTCGATAAAATCACCTGCGCCACTTTCAGCAATAAGTGCTGCATTGTGGGGCTGGTCACCAAGGAATGGTAAAATTAACATTGGGACACCTGCATTTGCAGACTCGTAGATGCTATCTAAACCTCCATGAGATAAGAATAGCTTTGTACTTGGGTGATGTAAAATGGATTGTTGTGGAGCCCATTTGAGTATTTTGATTTTATCGTGAGTGCCTTCAACAATTTTAGCTGTCGAATATTCAGCAATGTCGACTTTATAAGATTTCGGGAAGGCTTTAAAGTCTGTTTTAGGCAATCCCCAAATAACACCATCTAAAATTCCTTGATTAATTGCTCTTTGGAAATGACTTAAAAGCTTAGCTAATAAATCTTGAGATGGCTTTACTAATGATCCGAATGCTACATATAAAACTTTACTGCGAATATCCATAAAAGTCTGAAGCTCAGGTGATAGCTGGGGAATGTCTCCAGATAAAATGGGGCCAATAGGATGTATATGAGTTGGAACACTTCTAGCGTTTTCTAAACCTATGTAAGAATTGGCAATTCCAATACCCATGTGACCTAGCGCTATTGGCATGAAGCTCTCGGGGATTCCATTAATACGCTTTTGATTTAAAAGTAAGTCGATATGTGGATATACTTTTATGGTTCTATAAACAGGATCAAATAATGCGTGTTTCATTCTTTGCAAAAAGTTGTAATTTTCGATTGTAGTTGGATCAAAGGTTCCAGATCCAGTTAAATATGGCGACTTATATGTAAACATTAGAGACTGGAACCCGATAACCATAGGAATAGTATTCTTTGCAGCAGAATCTACACAGCTGTATGCTGCAAAATCGCATACCATTAAATCTGGCTTCTCTTCTTTATAAAACCTTTCATAAACAGGAAAACTTTCTTTATAAAACTTTTCAAAATCTTCTCTCATGCCAACCATATTTGTGAATATGTTGTCACCGTTAGAGTATGGCTCCATACCATCAACGTCACTGACTGTTATCTTCTCATCTCCTAGGGAGTAATGAGTTAAGTTATACCCTTTACCAAATCTTTTCATCTCATCCATGCTAAGGTATGTAATTCGATGACCTCTTTTGCTGACATCTTCAAGAATTTCTAAAAGGTACTTTATATGAGATCTTGAGGCATATGTTATAGAAACACCTATATGAAGGGGCTTTTCATTGCTGACTATTGGTTCGTTGCTTACAACTTGGCTAGTAAATATAGACAGATTAAATAATAATTTAAATTTCATATTGAAAATGCGATGTAGGCAATTCTCAAATCAATATGCTTTAAATACAAGCATAGTGGATATAAGCTAATCTAGTTGATTTATCGATTATCTCAACAACCAAGTTATCCACTGGTTATAGAAGCGAAAAAATTTACAGTACTACTAATAATTTTCTTAAAGCACGAAACATAAATTTTGATTAAAAGTGAATAATAAACTTTGACGAATGATTATTTAATATTGCTGGAATAAAATTTTATTATATTATATTGCTAAATTAATAGTTTATACTCTTACTATAAGCTTTGACATGGGTTTATTTCTATTAAAATATAATCTAACTGGTTCAGTTATTTTTAAAATCTGAACAGTAGTATATAATGACTATCTCTTAGTAAGAGATAAAATAGGCGTTTAGATGATATCTACCAGGCTAAATATTTTTTATCGGGTAATATTTATATTTAATTAGACCGAGAAATTAATGTTTGGGAAATTAGATAAAAATATTGGGAAAATCTCTAGATATTTGAGCTAAAGTCTTAGTGGCGTTATATAATAAAAATAGCTATTAATAATAGTAACCAGACTATATATTACTCTAATCTGATCAATTGTAAATATTATAGTATGAGTCTTAATTTTTCTTGTTATTAGATCAATAATTAATCTAAAAATACTTTATCGATAATTTTTTTTGGTAGAATGCAAGTATGGATATTTTGACTTGGAAAATTAAATTTTGTTACATTTTATTATATAATATTTATTTTATATAAGCTATATTAAAATTATGTATCAATAATATACTATCCATAACATTGTATAACATCTCAATTCTTTAATTTGTAGTATACTTCGATGATCATTTAATACAAACCCTTGACATCTATATGTCACTTGTATTTAAAAGCTAATACATAAATGATGTTACACATTTCATCATAGCTTCCTATATATAGTAAATCACTGCTCAAGCTTATGTTAGTTATAAGATTACCCCAACTACAGTAAATTATAAATAT
>KQ964689.1:6583-17193 GCA_001566745.1 Conidiobolus coronatus NRRL 28638
AAGTGCAGATATTATAGAGTATACAGCACAAGATATCAATTTAATCAACATATGAGACAAAGATAATAATCAGTTGAATTGAAGATAAAACAAAAAACTACACAATAATTGAGCAAAATTAACTAATTTAGAGCAAATAATAGCAACTAAACTTGTTTAATGAGGGGTTTTTAGCTATATGGGAATTTAATAAACCGAGATTTTTTAGCTTATTCACTAATCATTATAACGTTTATTACCGCAAAATACTAAAAAATTAGGTTTAAAATTAATTTGCTATTTTAAGTTAACATAATATTTAAAGTCCTTAATCCTTCTAAAAAAATTTAATATTAAATTTAATTAAAATTCTTAGCCTATAAAATTTAAAAACGTAACTATTTTTAATAAAATTGTCACTTAATTTTTATATTACTCAAAAGTTCTCTTCTGTCTTTGTTACACTAGATATTCTTTTATTTTTAATTGTGGAGTATTTGAATAGCTAATTATCCTGCAATACCTGGACCAATGACTTAATAAAACGTATTGTTGATTCAAAAACCTGCATATTATTCCAAGTGACTTCATATATAGTCATAATATTAATTGTATCATACTTTGAAAATTACCATATTTAGTAATTATAATCCCATAATATATATTTTGATGACCATAATTGTGTTGACAACTGGATATATTATTAATATTGATCCGACTGTTGGCTTAAGTTGAATATTTTTAAATAAGCGAGAAAGATAGAAATATACTTATAATAAAAGAAAACTTTTTTGTATTCGGATATATATTATATACATATAGTTGTTATTTATTGAATATTTCTTATATTATAATTCTTTCTCCCAACTCATTTGATATCACAGTATAGAGTTATATTTTCTGTTTGCTCTTTACTACTTTTTTTCAAGTTTTGATAACTTATACCATTTTAAACTTACTAACAAATTTATTACACATTTTAGAATAGGTAAATACTTTTGCTAATTATTATTCTTTCCAATGCTAATTTTAATTTAGACCTACCCTTATTTATTAGCTTGGATATAGAATGAAGAATTTGTTATTTTATTATTTAATATATTCAAATTCTTTTTTATTAACTTCTCAGAATTCAAGTTTAAGAAATAACGAAAAATTTATGTATGGAGTTTATGCTGCTTCAAATAAACAACCTGTAGATATTAGTATTGTGGGTAATAATGATGGCAGTAATAAAGCTTTAGACTTTCAAATAACTCCAAGTTATCATCTTCCTACGTATACAATTTTTCCTCCTGTTAAATTACCGTCATTTCAGGAGTGGAAACAGCAAAGTTCAGGGAAGAAGGAAAGTGAAGAAGAGGATGATAAACGTGAAAAATGGGAGTTTCCTCTACTTCAAACAGAGGAAAATCAAGAAGGACCGCCAATGCCAAAAATAAATATTTTCCCTCAACAGCAACCAAAAGGGCTATTTTTTAAAGATAAGGGAGGCAGATTTAATTATGCAGATGCAAGTTGTGGAGCCAAAGTTCTTAAAACTAACAAAAATGCTAAATCAAAGAATAATATACTAAAAAAGGATAAAGATTCATACCTAATGAATGAATGCAGTTATTCTGAAAAATTTATCGAAATAGAACTTTGTGATACTATTTGGGTTACTAGTGTAATAATGGGTAATTTGGAATTGTATAGCTCAAATTTCAATGAAATTAAAATTTCAGTAAGTAAAAATTACCCTCCTAATCCTGAAGACGGTTGGAATGAAATAAGTACTTACACTTCAAACAACTGGAAGCAACTCCAAAGATTCAATACAGCCACAGTACTGGGGAAGTCAATTAAAAAACAATTTGTTAAGTACTTGAGGATTGATTTAAAAAGTCACTATGGTAACGAGTTTTATTGTCCAATTACTCAAGTTATCGTTCATGGTGTTACAATGCTTGAAGATCACAGAAGAAAGGGTAAAAATCATGAATTATTCGAAGAGGAAGAAGAAGTTGCTACAGTCGATGAAAGCCCGTCAAAGGCTTCTTCAGATAACTCAGAAAACGAAACACTAGCTGCTAATGATTCAAACACACAGTCACCACCACCTTCACCAACTCAAAAAGAAAATGCCATTCCTCCAAAACCTGTTGAGTTACCTAATGAACCTTCTACTGTTTGCACTTTAACAGAAGAGATTTTAAAAAAGCAAAAAGTCCCTACAGATCATCATACCACCTCAACGCCATTACCTAAGCAAGATTCAAACTCTTCTCAAGTTCCTATTAGGTCTATTCCACAGCCTAATTCTGGTCCAAATACTGAAAATGACGTTAAAGCATCAAAATCATCAGAACCCATCAAGCCTACAGAGATATCGCAGCCTATAATTGACCATCCGCTAGATGAAACAATCCCTGAGCCCTTTAGCGAAGCCCCAAGCCCTATACAAACGCTAACTCATTTCCCAAATCCCACAGCTTCAACAGAACCACTAGCATCACAAGCTAACGAATCAGAAACGAAAGAGGGAATCTATGAAGATAACGGTGATGGCGACGATGATGACAATGCCCATAAGGATGAAACAATCCCTGAGCCCTTTAGTGAAGCCCCAAGCCCCATACAAACGCTAACTCCTTTCCCAGATCCCACAGCTTCAACAGAACCACCAGTATCACAAGCTAATGAACCAGAAACGAGGGAAGGAATCTATGAAGGTAACGATGATGACAATGACGACCATAAAGATGAAACAATCTCTGAGTCCTTTAGCGAAGCACCAAGCCCCATACAAACGCTAACTTCTTTCCCAGATCCCACAGCTTCAACAGAGCTACTAATACCACAAGTTAATGAACCAGAAACGAAGGAAGGAATCTATGAAGATAACGATGATGTTGACGACGACGACAATGACCATAAAGATGAAACAATCTCTGAGCCCTTTAGCGAAGCATCAAGGCCCATAAAAACGTTAACTCCTTTCCCAAATCCCACAGCTTCAACAGAGCCGCCAGTATCACAAGCTAATGAATCAGAAACGAAAGAAGGGGTCTATGAAGATGACGATGACGACGACGATGACCATGATAATGTATTTAAAACTATAACTCAAAGGTTAACAAAATTAGAGAAAGATTTTGGACTTCTTCAAGATTATTTACAAGTTCAAACTTCTGAATTCAACCGAGCATTGTTAGATTTTCAAGATGATCAAAAGGATCAACTTATAAAATCTTATTTATTCCTAAATTCAACTTTAAATCGAGAGCTTTACGCGCTTCGTAGACTTCAAGGGGAGGGTTGGTCAAAACTAATGGATGTTATAGATGTTGTAGGAGAAAGGAGTAAAAATGAAGTTAATTTGCTTAGGGAAGAGCTTAATACTATTCAATTTATTGTTAAATGGTTAGTTTTAGGTGAATTTATACTAATTTTGGGTATTATAATAATATATATTATTTTCAAATGGTTCAAATCTAATCATCACTCATCCTCATCAATTAACATGTCTGCTAAAGCAGAATTAAAATCTAAAATTAAGCAAAATTAATGTAAATAAACTAACACAAACATATTTATTCTTTGCTAATATGCTGATTAAACTTTATACTTTATAAATGGGTGATTTAAACACTCTTTGACTGTTAATCTCTTTTCTGGGTTCAATACTAAAGTACCTTCTAAAAGATCGAGGAAGTGGGTGAGTAAAGTATGCTCTTCAGTGCCTTTTTCAACATCATCCAATCCTAATTTACTTCTCATATCCTTTACAGGTTGAGATCCAAAAGTAATAGGCTTTTTAGTAGGTAGCTGAGTTAAAGGATCTATTTCATTCAATAAGAATTGATTATTCTCATCAAAGTGGAAATGGCTTAAGGTTCCTTTTCTAACCATTTTATTAGGGAATTTTCCTCTAATTTGCTGCATTAAGTATAGCATATGGTTATTACTATGTCCTGGGAATAGGATACTACCAGTGAATAATTCGTATAGAGTACATCCTATTGACCAAACGTCTATTGGATAGCTGTAAGGATGGCCCAGAACTAAATAACAAGAAAATAGATTAATATACAAATAGGTATATATTTGAGCAAACTACTTACTAATTTCAGGGGCTCTATAGTATCTACTAACTAAATATGGAGTTATTTCAGCTTCACTGTCATAAGATGCAGATCCTAAATCACAAACTTTTACCGTATTGTAGCTTGAGTTAACCTATATAACAATTAATATTTGTAATAATAAATCATAGCTTCAACTTACCAAAATATTATCGGGTTTTAAATCAGCATGAACTAATTCTAATTTTTGAAATTGAGAAAGAGCTAGGAAAATGTGCTGAGAGTAAACTTTAATAGCTTTCAAGTTTATCCCTTCATGTTTACCAAATTTTTTCAAAACTTCTCTTAAATTAAAGGCTAAAGACTCAAAAGCTAAGCAAAGATGTTTACTATGCTCAAAAGTATCTAATAATCTAATAACGTGCTTTTTCCCTTGTGGATCGGAATCCCTTAATTTTTTCAATATTTGAATTTCTTTTTGTCCTGCTTTATACCTAAATTAAAGTTAATATATTAAATATTAAAATTTGCTTAATTATTACATTACTGGATTATTTCTAATAATCTTAATTGCAACCTGAGTTTCTGTAGTTAAATCTAAGCAATTTACTACTGAGCTGAATACTCCCTTTCCTAAAATAGAACTTACTCTATATCGTTTGTTTAATACCTCACCTAATGTAATCACTAAAGTAAATAATATATATGATTAGTATTAATGATATGGGTTACAATAATTTAAATTACTTACTATAATAGCCTTCATCATCATCTCTATTATCTATTGCCGATACATTAATTGCTGTTAAATTATTAGTAGATAAAGTAGGTGTATCTTTCTAAAAATAAAATTTATGTCAATGATAAATCTTTTAAATAATAAGAGGTATTAATATTACTTGATTAGCGGTTGTAGTAACTTTGGTGTCGAATTTAGTAGGTTTAGAGCTAAACATATCGTCAAAATCGTCATCTTCCTGGTACTCTGAAGCATCTTTTACTTCATTGCTGTCATTTTGGTGAGTATGGTCCCTTTTAATATTATCTTGAGCCCCTTCTTCGTTTGGGTTGTAGTCAGCTGCTGATACTTGGTCTTTTGAGGATCCTTGGATATTGGAAGAGGAGATGTTAGTTTCATGCTTTTCCAAATCCATCATCACTATTGGTCCTGCATCAAAGCTAGGAGATTGAGGTGTACTTGCATAGTCAGAAGTAGCTGGGGAGGAGGGGGCGTTGTTAGAGAATGAGGGAACATCGGTGGAAATTACTCTTTGGACTATTGGGTTTTTAATTGCCAGTTGCTCCATCAATGCTTGTCTCTTTTTTCTGCGTTCTTCTAATGCTTTTTCAATATTTTCCCCTGAGGATCCAGAATCAAAATTTATATCAATATCGTCTAAATCTTCCTCTTGAGTTTTTTTTGAACTTGAATTTCGAATATTGTCATTTTTGCTATCCAATGGCTTCGATGTCGTATCAGCGTCATTTCTAGGCTTTTTAATGTGTCTAGAGTCTGAGCGGCTCCTGGAACGATATCTTCTATCATCTCTTGAGTCTCTATGATGCCTTTCTTCTCTACGGCTTCTTGAGTGTCTAGACTCTCTATCTCCTCTAGAGCTTGGGGACCTACTATCGTATCTTGATCTTCTATCCTTACCTCTACTATTGCCACTGGTTTCTCTGTCTTCTTTGTCTTTTACAATATCAGCTTCATCTTCAACATCTTCAATTTCACCATCTTCAAATTGTTGGGAGCTAATGGAAGGATTGTTATTAACTTGTAAGTCATCAAAATCTTCAATATTATGTTTAGTTTTACTAGTAGAATAGGAAAGTCCACTATTCCCATTGAGTTTAGCTCTCTGGGCTCTAATTCTTTTATTAAAACTCATACTATTCTTGAAACTTCAATAATAATTTTTTTATTTTTGAATTTAAATATAAATTATTTTAGTTTAACTTTTTATATTAATTTTCTCATGCTTGCGTTTAATTCGATTTTATAGAAATTTGTTATCATTAGGTATTTATGGGATTCATACTTATTTGTGCCAATCTGTGCCAAGTTGATTTTTGTATTTTATTTGCTATTTCTAAAATCAATCAAAATTGCTAAAAATTTTATACAGGAAAATTGTGAGGTTTTTAGAATAGTCTCAAATATGTAGTTTAATTTGACCTAGATCGATATATGATATTGTTTAACTTATGATGCAATAGCGATTAGTTTAAGCTTTTATTGCACATGCCATCAGAATTAATATTTAATTTAAATATTGTGCTGAAATACAAAGTACATCATAATCTAATATATATTAATTATATTTAATAACTCTCAAAAAAATCAAAAAAAATCTACTAGATAAGCTTAAATTTTGAAAAGTAATCATATATACATACATTAATTAACTTAATATTAACAATTTATAATTAGTTATTGTAAGATTTTAACAGGTATTTTATAAATTCAATTATTTATGTTGAATAGTGGATAAAACATAAATAAAAAAGTCGTCTAATTTGTAAAAACAGCTGATAACTCTATGATAAGCCTATTTGAATTGATTATAGAAATGAAACATCTCCCAAATTGAAATAATTTTCACATAATTTTAACAACTTTTTGCATTTATAAAAATTAGATTATTTTGTTGATTAACACAAACTCAAAAGTTGCTTAGTGTTAGCTTTACTAAAGTTTTATCGAATATATAATACTTATATAATTTCATATTTATTATTAGGCTATTTTACCTAATTTTATATTAAAATAACTCTATATTTAGCAGAATACTTACTACTGCTTGCAAACCCAGAGTCTTGCTGTAACTCAATTTTTATTATTATTCTACTATTCTGGGATTAAATAGTTTTTTAAGTGTAATGTATTCAATGCAGCATTTGCATAAGAATTTTTAAGCCTCGATATATTATTATTTTATTTTGATGAAAAGTATTATTAATCTTAGTTAAATATAGAAGAAGCGGTGCCCACAAGAGGGTGTACTAGTTGTAGTGTTTTTTTTGAATACCTAGAGCCACACTTTTTTATTAAAGTATGCTTTAGTTTACTTTCGAAATTTATTTTTTAGTAGAGCTGTAATATTTAGAAAAGACTATTTAGCATTGATTAAATGCATTAAAATTAATACAGTTTGTTATGCTCTGTGCTTTAATGCATTTAATTAATTAGCTAAATTTGAGTTATATGATATTAAATATATAAAATAATAGGATTGTTATATAGCTATATATATTTTAGGTTATCGTATATTGTAAAATAATAATATAATTTAGCATCACCTTTATTATTGTGTGGGAAATTTGGATTAAATTTAGACTAGAATTTATCGATGAGATCACTTAATTCAGAAAGTAATTAGAAATAACTAAAAATAGATCTTAAATTCAAATGAAAGTTGTCTATTTTTAATTAAATTATGGAATAAAAGTTACATTGTGAAAGCAATATATAAATAATGAGATTACTGATTTTTTGAGGGTGATCATTCTTTCACTCATTTTCTGAAGCGCTAAAGTCTTTGAATAGATTCATATAATAATATAATATAATTAAAAAAATATATTAGTAAAATTAATAATATAATATATTAACTCTATCTAGTATGAGTGTTGAAATATCTGCTGATAGTGATAACCTTAGAAGGAGAGGAGCTACCGGTAAGCAAAAGGCTAACGGCTCTCTTAATAAGGCTGGAAATGGTCATGTTAGCCACGAAGATGGTGACTTATTCGATAAGTATGATAAACTTGGTTCTAAGTCTAAACAAGTTACTTTTGATGATATTGAAGATAGCGAAGAAGGTTGGTGGGTTGAGCTTCCAGTAAGTTTAACTATAATCTACTAAATCAAAGCTAATTTATTTATTTTTCTTTATTTTATTTTAGTACTTACAAGCTATTAGAAAGCATGGTGATATTATTTTACCTTTATTCTTATTCGTAGCAGCTTGTTTTACTAGATTGTATAAAATTGGTTGGAGTAACGAAGTTGTTTGGGATGAGGTAGATAATAATACTTTATTATGTTGTATATTATGCTAATCAGTTTACTTTTTTAATATTACTATTGTAGGCTCATTTTGGAAAGGTAACAATCTATCAAAGATAATTTTATATTATAATATTAATCAGTCAATCGTTAATAGTTTGGCTCTTACTATATTAAACCATTTTTCTACCACGATGTGCATCCACCTCTAGGTAAAATGTTGGTAGGATTTGGTGGCTACTTAAGTGGATCCAATGGAACTTTCAAGTATGGATCTGGCTCTCCCTTCCCCGATGATATGAACTTTAGCTTCCAAAGACAGTGGAACGCCTGGTTTGGTATTATTATGATCCCTCTCGCTTATGGTACTGCCAGAAACTTCAGATTAACTAAGAAGGCTTCTTGGTTAGCTGGTATTTTGGTTTTGTTAGATAATGCTTTCTGTGTTATTAGTAGATTTATTTTATTGGACTCTATTCTATTAGGATTCACTTCATTAGCCTTCTTCTTCTTTAGTGGTTTCCACAAGAATCGTGATAACTCATTTGGCGCTGAATGGTGGTTTTATTTACTTGGAACTGGATTCAGTTTAGGTTTAGTATCTAGCGTTAAGTGGGTAGGTTTCTTTATGGTTGCTACCGTTGGTTTATATACTATTGAAGATCTTTATGAAAAGTGGGGTGATTATAAAATGCCTAAAGTTGTATACGCTTTCCACTGGATTTCCAGAATTGCTGCTCTTATTGTTATCCCAATGGTCGTTTACATGTTCAGTTTCTACCTCCATTTCAAGTATCTTAGCCACTCTGGAGACGGTGACTCCAATATGCCTTCCCTTTTCCAAGCCAGTTTAGAAGGAAGTAGTATTGGCAAAGGACCAAGAACTATTGCTTTTGGCTCTAAAGTTACCATCAAGAATGCCGGATTTGGCGGCTCTTTACTTCACTCTCACTCTTCAAGCTATCCTGAAGGCTCTAAGCAACAACAAATCACTACTTACGGTCACAAGGATGATAATAACGATTGGATTGTTGTTCGTCCTCATAACGCTTTGAAAAAACTTAATGAAGAAAGACAATTAAGAGAACCTAAGGCTAAACTCCAAAGACGTGATCAAATCCCCGGTCAACCTGAAGAAGCTGAAGTTAAAGCTGAATCTGAAGCTAAGCCTGAATCTGAATCTACCAATGAAGAGCCCAAGCCTGAAGGTGAAGCTCAGCCTGAAAATGAAGAGGCCAAAAAACAAGATGATGATATTAGCGAAGAAGACTATGATCCTAATTTGGATCCTGAAGTTTTGAGAGAAATGGATGAGAGACTTCAAAAGAAGAAAGGAATTCATAAGGATCAATTTATTGATTCTGACGAAGATGCCAGTGAGCCCCGTGAATATATCAAGAATGGTGATGTTATTAGATTAGTTCATGTTGCTACAAACCGTAACCTTCATAGTCACAACGTTAAAGCCCCAGTTACCGATAAAGAAAACGAAGTCAGTGCTTACTTAGAGCGTAACTTTGGTGACGATAATGATCTATGGATCGTTGAGATTTGGGATGATTTAATTGATAATCCTACTAAAAGAGTTCAACTTCTTTCAACTCAATTCCGTCTCAAGCACCTTTCCACAGGTTGTTATTTAGGAGCTTATGGTGTTAGATTACCTGAATGGGGCTTTGGTCAAACTGAAGTTATTTGTAAGAAGAAAGATGATAGGAGTAAGAGTCTCGTTTGGAACGTTGAAGATCACTGGAATGGTCTCTTAGATCCCGCTCCCGCTGAAAGATTAAAGTCCCCCTTCTTCAAGGACTTTGTTCACTTAAATGTTGCTATGTGGAGTTCTAATAATGCTTTAATTCCTGATTCCGATCATGATGACCAACTTGCTTCTCAACCCTACCACTGGCCCTTCATGTTAAAGGGTATTAGAATGTGCGGTTGGGGTGATAACAAAGTTAAGTATAACATGTTTGGTAATCCTTTAATTTGGTGGACCTCTACCCTTTCCTTAATCTTCTTAACTTTATCCTTCGGAGCTTATATAATTAGAAGATCCCGTAAGAATAATGACTGGACTGAAGCTAACTGGGAACAGTATACCTTTGTAGGTAAACAAGTCCTCGTTGGTTGGTTCTTCCACTACATTCCCTTCTATATTATGGGACGTGTAATGTACGTTCATCACTACTTCCCAGCTCTTTACTTCGCCGTATTCGGTATTCCAGTTATTTTTGACGCCTTCACCGTTAAGTTTAACCCAAATACCAAATTAATTTTATGCGCTGTATTAACTTTAACTTACTTGGCTATGTTCTATTACTTCTCCGAATTAACCTTTGGCATGGACTTCCCTTCAAAGGAAATTTACCATAAGAAGTGGGTATCTAGCTGGAATTTCGCTGATGAACCTTAAAATTAAGTTTTTTTAAATCATTATATATATCATATTATTACTTTATTATTAATTTTTATATAAATTTCTATACTTTTTTTACAAAATTATATATTTATTATACTATATATGAATAGTTATATTTAGTTTGACTCAAATT
>KQ964690.1:0-10683 GCA_001566745.1 Conidiobolus coronatus NRRL 28638
AATAAAGCGTAAAGACAAGGAGCAGGAGCATATAGTTATAAAAATATTATTAAGCTATTTATTGTACAGCAAGATAAAAATCCGTTTATATGCGATTAGATAAAGGCTATTAAGAAACCTTGTGAAGTTATAGGGAAAGTAAGTAATACAAGGCGTTTATCCACCGAAACCGTACAAGGTCTTACCTTGTCTCTTTAAGGCGTAGACAACGTCTAAAGAGGTAACAGTCTTACGCTTAGCGTGTTCGGTGTAGGCAACGGCGTCACGAATAACGTGTTCAAGGAAGACCTTTAAGACACCACGGGTTTCTTCGTAGATGAGACCGGAGATACGCTTGACACCACCACGACGGGCGAGACGACGAATAGCGGGCTTAGTGATACCTTGGATGTTATCACGCAAAATCTTTCTGTGACGCTTAGCACCACCCTTTCCTAATCCTTTTCCTCCTTTACCACGACCAGTCATTTTGTATATAGATGAATTTTAATGTAAAGTAAATTAAGAAACTTAGGGAGAACAAAGAGGTTTAAATAATTCTCAATGGAGATGAGAGGGAAAGCTGATTAAATTCAATTTAATTGACATTTCACACTTTTTTTTATTAAAAATAAAAAACTCTAAAAACAATAAATAAATTGAAGTTGAGAAATTACTCAATTTGGCAACTCTGAGAAACCAATCCAACTGTAAAAATTAAATTTCAATCTTATGAATTTGGAAATAAATTTACCCAATCATTACGCGTTACTAATTTTTTCATTTTATCCAATTGATTTTAAATTTTACATTCTTTTAGTTGAAATACGCGTGATGATTTGCCAAATAATTATTAAAATGCCTTTAAATCCAATTTGTAATTTTGCTCACTTTTTCTACCAGTTTTTGATCTTTTCAATTTCCTTAATTGGAAGGTATCAATCTCCATAATATTTTTACTGTATCAATTTCAACTGCATAACTTTTTGTAATTCAAACTTTAGCTCAAAAATATCACCACTATTAAGCTATCCAAAAAAGGAAATAGTGTATTTATATTTTTTAACAATATTGGAAATAAAAGTATTTAAATATAATATATGTAATTCTATATAGCTTTGGCGATATGTGTTTTTGATAATAATAATAATAATGTATACATATATTACTTTAATATGATTTAATCTAGCTTTTAACTTTTGATCAACTCTTTTATAATGCCTGTTGATTATCTCTTAATTATATGATATTTTTATTTTTAATTAATAAAAATAATAAATTGAAAATTTTTAAAATTGTTTTATAATATGTATTATGATCTCAAATATTTTATATTTTACATATTATTAAAAAATAAATTTAATAACATATATTTTAAAATGTTAAATATATATAACGAATTCTTGCTAATATTGTTAGAATTAGTATTTTAAATATTTCATTCGTATATAGATTTAATAGCAAAACTTTTAGTTTATAGTTTAAAACAGGTTTTAGTGAGCTAAATAGGCTTTAGTGGTTCGAAATATTGAAAAAATCAATTTAAATAGTCTAATATCATAATAGATACTATATATTATAAATTTTTTTGAATAAAAACTCCTATATAGCTATAATTATTTAGTTCTTACTATATGTTCTTTATAGTATGTGAATGTACATTAATCCGCTATAGTAGTTATTCAATGAAACTAGTGTCTTAAAATACTTATTTTTCACCTCACATATTAGTAAGTTTTATATATGATGTAGAACAATTAAGTATAATATTCAGTTTTAATTTAAATAAACCATAATAATAATTATTATGTAATAAAATATAATTTGTCTTTCTTTAAGCAAGGGTTATTAAAGTTAATAAAATAATAAAAATGAAAAATTTGGAAATAGCTAATAATTGGTCAAATTTACCTAAAAATATTATTTTGAATATTGGAAAATATTTAAATGATTATTATAGACCCTCGATAAAGCTTATTAATAAACACTGGTCAACATCGGTAAATCCTCTACTTTTCTATTCAATAAAAAAATTTCAAAAAAATAATTTAGAGTTTATAATTGGTAATTGTACTAAATTTATTAAATTCTTGGATAATAATGGTGCTGGTAGTTTGGATATTATTAGAAGGATTAGTAAAAAGACGGATAAAATAGAGGTTTTGAGGTGGTGGTCAGGTACTGAAGAGTGTTTAACAGTGTTAATAGAGTTATTAATAAAATGTAGAGGTATTAAATCGTTACTCCTTACTGATTGCGAATTCGATGATGACGAAACTGGTCACAATTTAAATTGGGACGCTCTAATAGAAGTTATAAATAGTCACCCTAGCTTGGAAGCTTTGGATATTTGCACAAGGTGTACTTATTTACTGCCCTTATTCAGCAACTTACCACAAACTTCAATTAAGCAACTAGTACTATACGCTGACTCCGATCAAGTAGAGTCTTGTATGAAGGTAATTAACAGTTCTAAAAAATTAAAACACTTAGAAATTACCGTTACAAATCCCGAGTATCCAGAGGATTTTTCCGATACAACAGCTTTAGCCAATCCAAGTGAACTTCTATTGAATAATAATTTGGAATACTTAAGTGTTTGGATTTATTATTATTATTACACGGAAACTGCTCAATTTAAAGTTCAACTCGCAAATGAATTCTTCAATATATTTCAAAACCCTAATTTCTCAAGCTTAAAGAGCTTTAACTGGCACTTTTGGTTTCCAAGTTTTATTCTAGAGACCGACTTATTCAATGAGCCAATAGCGTTAAGGACACCAATATGGACTAAATTAACCAAGTTGAGCTTGTTCGCAGTTGATAAGTTTTTAATGAGCTATATTATCGAGCACTGTCCCAACTTATGCGAACTAACTTTCAACTCGCCAATGGTACTGCCATATAATCACGACTCTAACACGCTCCAGCCTTTGAAGCATTTGAAAAAGCTTTTATTTGGCGGGTTTAAGGTGGAATTAAAGGAAAGTTTTCAAGTTATTAGATATTTATTCCCAAACGTAACAACTTTATCACTATACGATATAAGCGCAATATCTGATAGCGTTGTATTAGATGGATACTACATCCCTCTTCTATTCCCTAATCTAAGACGCGTAATATTTGAAACTGAAGACTGTAATCTAGACAGCTTAATCGATTACTGGAAAGACGAACTACACTGGGAGGAGCTATTCATTTCGTTAGATAGCTCGAATCAAAGTTTACTCAAGCCTTTATTGAAAGTTCTACCTAAATTGAGTATATTGTACCTGTTTTCGAGCTCATTAGATATAAATTTAGATAAACTCGGACTAGAACCTTCTAATTTGAGAATATTTTCAGCTTCAGCGTCCATTATAATGGGATTTGGTATCCGAATTTCTAAAGAGTTGGAGTTTAGCGAAAAAAAGGTAGCGAGGAGATTATCTGTGTAATGTTGCGTTAATAGGACCCTACATAAATGCAGTAAGCTAGAATAAGGCTGAAATTTAGCCTATAAACTGTTAATGAAATGTTATAATGTGTTTAAATAATTTCTTATATTTTTTAGAAGCTATTTAAACAGGTCTAATTTACAATAATATTGAAATTATCGCTTTGAATATCATTAAGGGCTCTAATAATCATATAATAGCCTTAGAGCAATTCAGAACAGTTCCGGAATACATGGTAAACATAATACAATTGTCCACAAACCAATATATAATTTTGCATGTATTATTTTTAGTAAAGCTTTTATCTTTTTCTGGCTACATACGGTAATTGTTTATATTTCAAATTTTCTTAGTCAATTTATGCTTATAAGATATTAATTTTAAACTCTTTTGAATTATTAAGCTTTGTAATTTTATTAATAATGCTGAGCTTATAATCTAATGATATATTTTTGTAATAATGGCAAAAGGTATAAATAGTCAATGTTATTAAGGTAATACAAGCTAATAAATAGTACATTAAGTTGTATAGAAATTGATAAATATAAGTGTGGTTCAAAAACCTGATCAGTTTTTAATTTTTGTTTACTATTTAATGGCGCTCACTGTAAAGTAAAAGTTATAAGTTAAGAGTTTTCTAGTAGTATTCTAGTCGATAGTCTAAATATAGCAACATTTATTTGATATTAAAAGCTTAATCTAACAATTTAAATTTAAAGTTAATTTCTCTTAAATTATCCCATAATTTTTAATAATTAAAATAAAACTTAAAGCAATTATAATGACTTGTTTTAATAAAAAAATACAATGAGGTTAATAAATCAAAATAAAATTAAATATGGAGTTTGAAATAATTAGTAACGGTGAAAGTAGTAACGGAGGTATTAATAGTATTAATAGTATCGATGATAGTAGTACCGACATCAACAATATAATTGTCACTGCTGCAACAAATACGTGGTCAAATTTGCCCAAAAAAGATATAGAAAAAATATTAAGCTATACTCCCAAATATTTTCGTAAAAGTTTGCGATTTATAAATAAACACTGGAATAGGGAAGTTTCAGGATTATTAATACCATCCTATAGTTTAATCAAAGAGAGCGAATCAAGTTACATAATTAACAAATATGGTAACAACTTTACAAAATTCGACAACTTTGGCGCTGATTTCTGGAAACTAATGAGACTCACACCTTACGAAATAGGAGGTTTACGCTCACTCAAATGGAAATTAATAACTGATGAAGATCTTGAAGCTTTACAGTTTATATTAAAGACTTGCAACAGAGTTAATTTTATTTACTTTAGAGATGAAGAAGAGGAAATTAATCCATTTACAGCATTTAAAGTTACTAAATGGGGGCATTTAATTAGCGATTTGATAGATTATCCAGCTTTAGAAGGTGTTTACATTAATTTTAAGTGTGTTCACTTACACCCTATAGTAAATATTCTACCCCTTCTAAGTTTAAAGCAGTATAAATTAAAATTAAGCTCAAATCATTTGAATCAATGTTCAGAAGTTATTAAGAAATCTCATTACTTAAGCAATTTACAAATAGAGTTTAAACACTATGACAACGAGTTAAACTATAAATATTTAGTCGATTTCCTCGATGTTAGCGGTCCTTTGGGTAGTAAACTAGAATACTTTAAACTATTAATTAAAGATCCTAAGGTTCAAAATGTTAATACTTTTCGCGATCACTTGAAGAGCTTATTAATAGGAATATTCACCAATCCAAACTTATCAAACTTGAGAACATTAAACTTAAATTTAGGGAATTGTGGACTTGATTTAGATTACGGCATACTTCAAGGTCCTATAACAGATCCTTGTTTATCTTGGTCAAAGTTAACCAAATTAAGTTTATTTGCAGTTGACGAGTATTTAATGAGTCATATATTTGATAATTGCGATAATTTAAGAGAATTGTCTTTTGGATCGGCTTTAGTATTACCTTTTGATGCTAGTATAACCGAAACAAAACCAATGAAATATTTAACAAAACTTTCATTCAAAGGTTTCCACACAAGTTTAACTAATCAAGGGCATTTGGTTCAACATTTATTCCCTAATGTAGTAACTTTAGCATTACATTTATCTTATAGTCAATCCCGTTCAATAACAATGGATGCTTATTACATCCCCTTGTTATTCTCCACCTTAACTCGCGTAATCCTAAGCTCTGAAGAGTATAGCTTAGAGAAATTTGCAACCTCTTGGACCACTGATTTGCCCTGGAAAGAGTTCTATTTGACTATTTCAAGTGCTAATAGACACTTATTAAGTCCAATATTAGCAAAGTTACCTGAGTTGGAGCATTTATACATTCATCATGGCTATTTGGATACTAAAGTGGGTAGAGGGGATTTGGGACCATGTAAAGCAAAGGTTTATTCAGCGTTGAAAGTTCCTGAATTAGAGTTTGAGTTTAGCGTTGGAAAGAAATTAGCTATCCATTAATATTAGAATTTTTTTAGCGATCTCTTTTGATTATTGGTTTTATGATGGTTTTTATTAATATCCAATTGAAGGGTTTGATTAATTGAACAAATAAAAAACTTATAAAAACACTGGCATTTATATTATTTACTATACTGATACCAATCGGTTTTTATTGTGTTAAATTGTAACTTCAAAAGTATTGTCTTTTGTCATATTTTTGTAGTAAAAGTTCAAAAAAACAATTTTATTTTTTTAATTAGGATAAATAACCTTTGGAATATATATTAAATATACTATTGATATTTTAAAAATTTGGAGGTAATTTACATAATATAATAGTGTAATAAATTTCGAAATTCAGTTTTGTAGCTGAGTTTGGTAGTAAAATTGTGAATAATTGTATCTAGAATTTTCAAGATAGTCAATTCTAGTAAATTAAATTTTAATAAATGTAATATTAATCCTTATTATTTAAATATTTTTCGTTATCAATAAAAATTTAAAACTTTTCATTTTCTTCTAACATAGCCCAAAACAATTTAAATTTTCTTACACCAAATTCAAAATCAAAGTTAAAATCACAAATTCTTCCTCCATCTCCAATATAAAGGGATTTCAAATTCAATAATTTGGTTGTTAAAGGCTTTATAAGGTGCTTATTAGGCCTTCCAACCTCGATATATAATTCCTTCCAATTTAATAAATAACTGGTTTGATAAATTAATCCCTCTAAGTTATAATTACAAGATGCAATGATTACTTTAGTTAAATTTGGGAACAATATGGGTATGTAATAAGCGTCCATTAGTATTGAGTTTGATTCAATATATGAAAAATGAATTGCTAAAGTGACTACATTAGGGAATAAATACTTAATTAATTGTTCATTATCAATTAAATCAATTTTGAAGCCTTTAAAATAAAGTTTTGTTAAGTAATTCAATGGCTTTAACTTATCTGAACTTGTATCAAATCGTAACGTTAGAGCCGAGTCAAAAATTAAAGATTTTAAATTTGGACATTGGTTAATTATGTAATTCATTAAATAATTATCAACTTCAGGCAAACTCAGTCTAGTTAAATTGGACCATTTATAATTTGGTAAAGGTATTTGAGAGCTGAATAAATTTGCAATTAAATCGACGTCACCACCAATAAAATTAAAATCAAAAGTTTTTAAATTTGATAGGGTCGAGAAAGAGGAGAATATTGATAGTAATTCACTGCGTAAATGCTGCTGAAAGGTGCCCATGTTATCGTCGAAATAATTGGTGATTAATAGTTTAAATTGTGTTAAGGTAGAGGTGACAAGATCTTTAATGGTGAGTATATTGGTTAAGTTAAATTCATCATATTCATCACTAATATCCCAAACTTTCAAATTCAAGCTCTTTAACCTATTGCTTTTGGCAATAGCCTTTACACATGATTCCAATTGATTTGCATAGATTTCCAATTTTAATCTCAGTAATAGATCAAACTGTACACTATCAAATGTTTGTTGCAAATATCCACACATTAAACTGATTTCCAAGTTAAATAGGTATTGATATTGTTTAATAGCGTGGCATAAGTCGTTTCGGTTGATTCTGTAACGAAGACCTGTATCATCTCTATCAGTATCATCTATTACAAGTGATGTTATTTGATTTGAAGCTGATAATAAGCTTGTCAAGTAATCAACATGAGAGGAGTAGCCAAGCCAAATGCCAAGGGTTGATAAGGATTTGGCTTTTGAAGAGATTTTGATTGCTATTTCAATTTTACTCCTGTCAACGGATGTCACTCTAGCGATTAATTGGGAGTATTTGTTGAGTATACAGTCTAGTCCGGGACGATCCCTTCCATTAATTGTACTAAATACTAATTTATTTATTGTTTGAGACCAATGAAAGTTAACTAACCGCAGATCTAACCTCAATTCTTTGTTGCAATATGATCCTATTTTAGAGATTAAATTAGAGGGTAAATTAAACCAGTAATTAGAGTCATTATTCATCTTGTTATTTTTTATTTGATAAAATTTATGCTTGGTTTTTATTAGATTATATATTTATAATACAACAATTTTCTTTATATTATATGGGATATGATTTAAATTATTAAAAAACCACCTTATAAAAAGTAATATAGAATATATACACACTATTTTAATATAGTTTAAATTTCAAAATTTATTATTTTTTGAAGTAAGTTGCAAGTTTTTATTTTTGAATTATTAGTGTATTGCCTTATTTTAATTCAGCTTTGGACCTACAATGTATGGTTATTAAATTTTAAAAGAACAATTATTTAATAAAAAAAATACTGTTAGTAGCTATTCAAATGATATTATTAGATGCCGTAGTTAAAGATAATAATAAATTATCATTATAAAGTAAATTTGTGACCACAATAGAATTTTTATACTAATTTTTGAAATTTTATACAAAATTTGAGTTGATTTTACTTTTATGATTATTAAATGGTTAGAGAATAGTATTTGAAGTTTATGATTGAAAACGCATTTTTCCAAGTTTCCTCGTCTTGGATAAATGATAACAATAATAGTTTATTTATATGTTAACCCATAATAAATTTTGATACTTTAAAAATATATGAATTTAACCGCTATATTTAAGTATTTAAATTAATAATCAATTTTCAAAAGATTTTATTAATAATAGAGTATAATTGATGGCTTTAGTTAGTAATTTTTTAAATTTACCAAAAGATCTAATATTACAAATAGTACAATATTTAGACGATTTAACAAAACGAGATCTTCGATTAATCAATAAACATTGGTCGTTATACGTCACTCCAAACTGTCTTGCAGCTCATCAAAAATCTCCAAATTTCACTTCTCTAGTCACTTCACAAAGTTCAAAAATAGTCAAATTTTCCAACTCATATGCAACAAATAATTTAGTATACGTTCCAAAATTTCAAAATATTAAGGAGTTGGAATGGTATTGCAATGAGGATAATTTAAGAGATTTGAACCATATATTAGATAGATGGCTTACTCTGAGAGTATTAGACTTAAAGTTTTGGCTTATGGAAAGTTTAACTAGTAAATTAATGGTAGGCGAAATATGTTCTAAAATTTCAAAATTGCCAGATTTGAAGATATTAAAGGTTACTTTCTATCATGATTTATATCTTCCAATATTGGATGGATTGGAATTTAGTGGTGTGAAAAGCTTAACAATTGATATAATTCCTGTCTATTATAGTAAAGCAATCTTAAAAATTTCAAAATTGGCTAATTTAGAAAGCTTGGTCTTTAAACTAAATTTTGATAAAAATCAGTTAGAGATTATAAACCGTGAAGATTTACCTATTCCACAACAATTCCAAAACTTAAAAAAATTAAAAAAGTTAGGTATTTGGATATCTACTTGTTTATCATGTATAGACCAAGCTTCACGGTTTTCTAAAGCTTTGATCGATTCCTTTAATAAGGTAGAGTTTCAAAAATTAAAAGAGTTTGAGTGGATGATGTATGTTTGTTCAAAAGATTTAATAGTTCAGCTTAATGATTTCCTTTTATCTCCTATAATAAGTAAAAAATTAACTAATTTAACAAAACTATCTCTAAGTATTATTGATAGCTATTTGCTAACATTTTTACTTGAATCGTGTCCTCACCTAATAGAATTATGTTTTATGTCTCCATTAATACTTCCCCACTCAATCGCTACATCGTCATCGCCATTTGAGCTAAAGTTCAATCACTTAAAAAGACTATTCTTTGCAACATTCTCACCCCAGCTAGCTAACAATTCTCAAATAATACGCAATATTTTCCCTAAAGTTACAACATTAAACTTAACTGGAATTCTATGTCATTCAGTAGAAAAAGCAATTGATATTAACCTTGTACCTCTGTTATTCCCTCAAGTTAAAAAGTTAATTCTGTCAAGTCCAATGTATAAATTTGAGCTCTTAAACCCTAATCAAGATATTTTATGGGAAGAGTTATTTATTCAATTGGGTACTCCATCAAACGAGCTAAACACATTAATTCAAAAACTTCCAAAATTAAGAATTTTATACTTTTCATTGCCTTCCCAGTTAGATTATAAGCCAAAGTTGAATAAGGAAGGATTGATAGTTTATTCGTGCTATCCTAACAATCTATTTAATTTTAATATCAAAATTTATAAGAAAGTTAATTATTCAAAGTGGGAAAAGTTTAAAACTAAGCTTAGATTAATTGAAAAATAAATTATATATTTTATTATTGATAAATACTATTAGTTAATAGAATTTCGTGAAAGAGGACAAAAGGCAATTAAATATATTTCGATTTTTAGTTGGTTAAAGCTTATTAAGTATAAAAAGTATTGTAGATTTTGCCTATAAAAATTTAGGGCAAATTTTCATCGTTTTAACCAGAATCACACACATATATTTGACTACATTATACGAGGATATCATTGTATATTTTAATGTTTATTGTATATGTAAGAAGCGAAGGATTTTCTTGGAAGGGTTTGGATATATAATTTTGCATTTATTTTTTTCTGTTTAAGTTTCTGATTATTAAATATTTAACCAAATCCTCAAGTTAGAGAATAATAGTTGAAATTTATCACTAAAAACAATTTTTGCCAAGCTTTCTCCTCTTCGATAAAAATAATAATACTAATTTATTTAATACGATAAACCCATAATAAATTTTTATGTTTCAATAAAATTATATAAATTTAACCGCTAACATTCATGCATTTAAATAAATAATTAAAAAGTTTTTAATAATAAAGTGTAATTGATGGTTTCAGTTAATAGTTTTTTAAATTTACCAAAAGATCTAATATTACAAATAGT
>KQ964692.1:11123-22538 GCA_001566745.1 Conidiobolus coronatus NRRL 28638
ATTAATCTCTAGTGAAGAGTTGTACCTTTACAAGCTTGGGTATACATATGCCAGAGAATTATTCTCTTTTTCTTTTACTATATAATAATATAAGATGATATTCAACTAAAATAATTTAATTACCTATAAAAATTCCAAAATTTAGAATTTATATATGAAAGGTTCAGGTTAAACGAAGAAACTTTTATCCAAATTTTTGATTTTTATGCGATTAAAGCGTATTAAACAATCTCTTTTATTATTTAATGTTTTTATTAAGCGTCATAATATGATAATATCAGTTCTTTACTTATATTTAATAGCTATGTATGAAAACAACAGGCTTTTATTTAAATTGATATTTTGAGCAGAGCTCATACGAAATTTGAGCTAAATTAACCAGAAACTATCATATTATTTATTTAGTTGCTTATGATATTTAATAATTTATTATAATGAAATTATACGATTATAATTAATCACTTTTATTAATAGACGCTTGCTTGTATAATTCTAAGATTTCGAAAATATGACAGTAATATATTACACCCGATTATATCAAATATGGTTAGCGCCAGTATCACAATCATCAGAATAATTTAACTTATACATTGTATAAAATTAGCATCACCAAAAAATCAATTTTCGATTCTTAATATTAATATCCATCAAATACTTTAATCTAGCTCTAGTAATACCATAGAGATAACTACATATATTCATAAGCTTTACTATACCATCTGCTATTGAGAAAATTAATATGTTATAACTTTAGCTCCAATAAACTATTTAAATATAATTACAGTTTTTGGTATTTATCGTTTTGTTAAGCTTGCTGCTTATTTTTACAGTGATCATGAATAATTTTTATAATATGTTTAACTGAGAAAGCAATATAACATTAAGCATATATTAATAGAATTTTAAATAAAAATCGTCTTCCATATCACTTTAAATAATTAATAATTTTTAATATTAAGAATTTGATCGATATATAACAAACATAATAATTTATTATACTACAGTTTTATAATTTTTATAATAAAATATTGTAACAAAGCTATATTATATATAATACAGACTTATTAAAAATTAAAGCTTAATTCTATTGAAAAATAATAATTAATAAAATACAAATATATTAAATATCGCAATAATATTTTAAGCTTTCTGTAGACTGAGGCTTACAGAGGACTATTGCTAGGGCTTAAAGGTTATGAATAGTTTAATAAAGTGTCTAGAATGTGTTAATAACTAGTTTATTTGCTTCAACTGTTAAGTTCTAGGCTTAGATTTCCTGTCGTCTAGGCTAAGGTAGGTAGTGGATATAAATATCAAGTTCTAAGATGGACTGATCCCTCTATATCATGACGTATTGGTGATCATTGGGACTAGCGTTGTTCTTTAACATGCTTATTATAGAATTAACGGCTTGCATATTCATGCTTGACTTAGCGAGTTTTGGATTTATTAGTCTTGTATTCAACTAGTTTAATTGGTTAAATTAAGTGTTCCTTATGTTTACCTAACTTAGTAACCTACGTTGATATTAGGTTGGTAGTAGTGGGTAGTTTAGTTGAGGTTATCAATATTGTAGGGTAGTTGGGCATGTCAGTGGAAATAGGTTTGCAACAATGTTATGGTCGCAATATTGCATAACTTATCAATTAATTAAACAGCTATATGCATTTTGGATTATTCATGAAGTGTTTATTCATATAAAGGTATAAACTTATATCTTGACATAATATAAAATGTAAATTATGTCATAAATTAAACTTCAAATTCATATTCCTCATTAACTAATACAAATTGAAAATCCGAAGCGTCATCAGCGCTATCAACAAAAACACAGTTAGGAAACTCTTCGGGATTAAGTACCTTAACAAATTGACTTCCATTAACCAACTTATAAGTTCCCAATTCATTAGTCTTGCTCAAAGTAACCGCAGATTGAGGAATCTCTTCTGAAAATCCAACATAATCGCCAGGTCCGTGATCATAATAATCTTCTCCCTTAAGTACGCAAAAATACCCGTGCTCAGGAGAGTAGACATGGATTTTATCTTTAATATTCTTAAATTGAAATTTAATATCGTCAGAATTCTCTTCACTAAACATGAGGGAGTTATCATCATCGAAGAAATTTGCATGAGAGATTAGTTCTCTGTTCAATATTAGCGTAAATAAGCTATTTTCATTGGAGGTTAAATTTAAACCATCTGTAGAAATATATTCAATATCTGAGTTAGTGTCTGAAGAGTTGTCAAAATCTTCTAAATCTTCAGGATTTACTAAATCTGACCATAATAATTGAAAATTATAAGCTTCTTCAGATCCGGAGCAAACTTTTAAATCTTTGTCGAAATAGCCATCTTTACACTTAAGTTTAAATGGATAATCTGTGTCCTTTTTGGATTTCAAGTAGACTACAGTATTCTTATCCATATGAGTTGTTGTAGTTAATACGCCATCTTTATAGCAAATAAATCCAGTCTCATGCTTCAAGTATCTGGCTCCGTTAACCTCTTCAATACTCAAATTTGTGCCAATTGAGTAGTGCTCATTGCTAGCTATGTTAAAGCTATTGTTACTATCATTAAATTTTAAAGATTTTAATTCACCAGGAAAAAGCAGTTTAAATTCTTCAGTATAGTCGCCCATTTTATTATATTTTCTAATTAATAAATTTAGTCTATTCACGCTATTTATAGTTTAATTTTATCCACTTAAATAAATTTAATTAGTAAAATGAATTTGTTAATTAGCTCTGTTCTATTTGGAAGGAAATTATGGGTATAATGAATTTTTATGTTAAAACAAGGGTTGAAACAGTATATTTATATTGAATTATATGGTATAGTTTCAGCTTAAAATCTACCATATATGTGATTTATTGGCTGGTAATTTATATATACTTTTTAAAAATATTAATTATTTGTTATTTCAGTTCATTATGGAGTTAAAATTTATAATTACACTGATTAACTAACTCATCATATTATTAATATAATTTTACACACACTAAGTTAATTAATAATAATTATTAATATAACTCATAAAGAGAACTAATTTTAAACTCTTTAGGTTACATAGATTAAAAATAGCTTTTTTGCTAATTATTAATTTATTTGCTCATATTATATTATGATTGACTTAATCTAATTAGATTACAAATATAATAGGTGAATTATAGTTTTAAATCATTGAGCCTTTATAATATTCAGCATTTATAAAACATTAGTAAATTTTAATAAAATTTAATTACTTTATATCGAAAATATTATTAATTTGTAAGCGTGATATAAAGAAACAATTTGACTTATTAATTAAAGTACTTGTAGAACATTTATACTAGAAAGACAATTAAAATTAGTATCAATTTAGTATCTAGTTTTTATTATCAACTAACATTAATAAAGCAATAAATATTATCTATTTAAAGATTTTTATCATTAAATTTATATTAGAGTTTATAATAATATTAAATATATTGTTAAATTTTAAATATTTGTTATGATGTAAATAATAATAATTTAATTACTTTTTGAGTGAAATTTTAATAATGATATAACATTTTGGTGATAATATCCGCTTTATGTATATATAGGCTATACATGGCTATATTTATAACCAATATCCTTAGATAAGATCCCTATATTATCATGCTATATTTCTTTTTATATGAAGTTTTTGTATTCTTTGACTAAATATACGCTCATTTGTTGAGATGAAATGTATTGTTATGGATTATTTTTTATTATAAAAGTTTTCATTTAATTATATTAAATATGGTGTTGTAATTTATACTACTTTAGAAGAGTATTTGAAAGCTAGATTCGTCAATGATTTTGTATGTGATCTACTAGTCTTGTGAAGGAATCCCACATAAAGTCTTCATATTAGGTCAAACTTCTGTAGCTGGAGTATATAAACATGCTGTGAGGATAAGTCTGTTAAGATGAGGTATAACACCCACTTTATGGCTATAGTTTATAAATTGATGTGGATGATATTTATATTTTCAATTTGCGCTTACTAGAGAAACCTATAAGTATAAGAATTCTAAAATATAACTAGAATATGCTTCTTATTTAAAAAATAGTTTTATTAGTCGTTTTAAGAAAATTAACATTTTATAAAAGTTGATAGATATAATGATATTATTATTCATAAAAATAAATATATATCATTGAAATGCTATATTCTTGTCACATAAATAAATATATATTATGTATTTACTAGAAATATGAATATTAAAATACTTCAATCTTTGAATGTGAAAATAAGGATTATTTCTAATAAATTATATGATTAGCTATAGTATTATTATTTATTTATGTTAATATTAATAATTTTATCTTATTTATGCAAATATATGTTATATGATGTAACTCTTTATAATACTAACCAGAATCGGGTTCAGACTCCTCATAAACAAAAGTATCATTATAAAAAATAAACTGAAATTTCGAAGCATCCTCCAAATTATCAGTGATTTCTGAAATTGAAAATGAATTAACTGGAATTACTTTAACATATTGGTTATCACGCCCTAACAAGTAAACACCAACATTATCCGTTCTAATTAAACCAATGGGTAATTCTGGCACTTCATCTATTAACATTGGAATTAAATCACCACAGTAGCTCCTATATAACCCTAGATATTTATCATTTTCGCTTTTCAAACAAGTCATATTATTAATTTCAACAAACCGCATAGCTATTCCAGTATAAAATAAATCATCTTGAAATATAAATTCTGGAGATTGTAGAAGATTACAGTATATATCCCCTTCTAGCATCATATTAAATAATTTCGAGCTCTTAACCAAATCTATGCCATCTGCAGATATATAACTACTTTTCAAATCTGAAGAGATATATTCTTTAAGAAAACTATTTAACTCCTCACCTAAGTACTGGTCACCCGAAGTCCACTGCAGTCTAATAGCTTCTTCAGCCTCGCAAATCTCTAAATATTCATCAAAATACCCTTCTTTCGTACATTTTAAAGTGAAGAAAATATCATCAATTGGCTCAGAAACCAATAAAGCGTCAATATCATCAAAACTACTACATACTTTCATTATACCATTGTTACATCTTAAAAAACTTTCTTCATATTTTAAATAGTTTAAATTGTCGATCTTCTCAAGTCTAAACCCAGATCCATTTGAATAGTGATCCTCAATTATAATCAATTGCTTATCCTCATTACTAACTAATAAAGCTTCATACTTTCCGCTTATTATTATAAGCAACTCTTCTTCTAAAGCATTATCCATTTTTAATACAAATATCATGACTCCCGCGATTTTGTAGAATATTTATAAATATATTATATAAGCAATAATTTGTGGGATTGAGAATATTATTAATAATTAATTAGGAAATTGAGGGTTGAATTATTAACATGTAATAATAATATAATATTAACTTATAAAATACCTACATATTATCGATGCTGGTTAATTTAGCTCAAATTTTATATGAACTCTGTTCAAAATTTTAGTTTAATAAAAGGATTTAATAGTATATACAATCATTAAATAAAAGAGAGATGATATTATCATGTTAAAACACTGTATTATTTTATTAAATAACAAAAGAGGTTATTTTATATGCTTTAACCATGTTAAAATCAAAAATATTGTAAATTCATCCAGAATCACTCATATATAATATATCCTAGAAATTTATATATGCTACTAAAGATATTGAAACTAATTAATATAAAATTTTATATTTAAAATTAATTAAAATAGTAATTTAATTATTAGTATTATATATATAAGCTTAATATATAAAAGTTATTGAAATTTATATTAGAGCTGAAGTCTTTCAATTAATACAAATAATCAAATTTTAGTTGATTTTATAACTTTATTAAGTTTATATTATTATTATCCGATATACAACTAATAATTTGTAAAATCTTCCAAATAATATAAATTCAGCCTTAACTTATCAAAATTAATTAACTCGGGCTTAAAATTTGTAATTGGGTAAATTTCAAAGTAATCAGGGTAATCTTTAAAGTTAAATACATTAAACCGTTGAATTTTATCATTATTACTATTTTCCCAATGATACCCCATCCCTGTTAATGAGTACTTGTCGTTAGTTTTATGTATAGTTAACTTTTTTAAGTTTGGAGAGTTTGTAAAAATTTGAGAGTTTAGGGACCTTTGTCTAAAATTGAATAGCTCTAGATGGTTGAGGTTATTCAATGTGATGTAGTCCAGTTCTAATTCACCTTGTAAATTATTAATAACTTTCAATTTTTTAAATTTGGCGAATTTTGAAGTATTTCAGTTAATGTTTCTGCAAAATTACGAAAGTAGTTCATTGATAGGGAATTCAAGTTAGTTAATTTTGTATAAAATTCGTGCCCAATAGAATTAAATTGAGAGCTATGAAAGTAAAGCTTGAAGTTTCTTATGTGGGGAAATATTGGAATTATTAGGGAGGGGTCTATTCCACGATCTTCAATATTTAAGTTTTTTATGCTAGGAAGCTCTGAGATGAAGTTTAGTGCGTTTTGAGTAAGCAAATTACTTGATAATGTCAAATTAGTTATCAAGGGGTGTCTATCTAAAAAGTCTATTAACGCAGGAGTTACAGTACTCTTAGAGCCTATAACTGTATAAGATTCTAAGTTTGAAAAGTTTTGATCTAGCATATATAGTTGATTTTTGGATATTGCCTCATTGTCGTAGTTGTATGCTAATTTCAAAGGGTCTTCAGTTAATTCTGATTTTATCAAATAACAGTCACTTAACACCAAACAACTAAACTCACTCGGTAACTTTAATAATGGACCTGTATTCAAATCAGTTTGAAATTGTACTAAAGTTACTTTCTCTAACTTCAAAGCCTTCAAAAATCTCAATCTCTCACAGCTAGCTACAATTACTTTCAAAGGGATAAATATATTAAATATGCTTATTGAATTTAAATTATTAAAAATATCAACAATTGGTACCAGTTTATAAATATTAAAGTAATTATGTATAGCTAACTCTACAAAATATTGACTAATAGTTTTAGGTGCTTCATTTATAAAATCCTTTACAATATTCTCAAAGTTCAACTTCCCTTTAACCAATTCCCTATTAAATATAGTTAAATCTTCATTCTTTAACCCATACTTGAGTATACTAAATAACTTTGGCTTTTGCTTCTGTCTACATAAATTATTCAATTGACTTATTTCTATAGCATCGGTTAGTGATAAGTATGAGTTAAATTCTTTTAAGTTTAGAACAAAACACCAATCTATTTCTCTTGGATTAAAGTGTAGCATATTAAATTAACAGTCGTTATTATGGGGTGACGAGTAAATTTAATTATTTATAATTTAACAGGGTTTATGGGATGATTATGGAACCATTTTTATAATTGCTATTTTTTAAATACAGATAGACTTTAATTTAAATTATGATAATATTTATTAGTAATAAAAGTTTGTTATTTAATATTAAATTAAACTATTTATCATTATTTTTAAATACATTTATTGGACAAAAATCTTTTATACTAATCGATACGATGTATTTAATATTTATTTTTATAATTTAATTACTAAATGAATATATATTAATTCATGAAAATTAGAATTACATATAGCAAAGATAGCATTTATAAAAATTAAGTTAAACTATACCTATAATTAATATAACCAAAACAATCGTGTCTTTAAATCATAATTAAATTAATATTAATAATTCAATTCTCAACTTCACCAATAATTTTCAAAATTATTAAATCAACTTATCTCCATTCCCACAGAAATATACTATTTAAACTTAAATTTACAAACTACTAATATAGCTCTCTAATACTTAATAAAAATGAAAAATGAAATGGATAGATTTGGTGAGAAGTTGTGAACAATTTAATATAGCTTTAAAAAGCGATATATACTGCAGCATCTTGCAATCTCCAGAATTGCTACTTAGAGTATTCATTTTGTACAGGTATTGTTATTCAACTTATTGAGGTTAATAAGGTTTATTTAATGAGCTTGAATTTTAAATAATTGTTGATTGATAAAAACTATTAAGAGAGTTTTATGACTAGGTTTTGTGATGAAATAGCGAAATTGAAGGTTATTTTAATTAAGTGGGATGATGCTGATGTTCACTTGTTATGATGTGATAATAAATATGATTAAGGTGACTCCAGTTAACCTGTTTCTATTAATAATATTAATGATAATTTAAGATATACACTTAATTTCAGTTTATTTTGTATAACGATAGTTTTATATATGAGGAGTCTGATTATGCTTATAATCTATAATGACATCATAAATTAGCATAACTCTTTATTTAATGGAAATATTCCTATGAATCTTTTTATCCACATGTGTCTAAATTAATTACTGCATGGTAGATATTTATATTGTTATTAAAAAAGTTTTGAGGTAAAAGCTGTCAAAACTGTATTTGTACAAATATTTGCTTAGTTAAATAATAATTTAATATGTATTATTATATAGATCAGATTATCAATTTATAAATATTCAGGAATTTGGAAACTATATAAAATATTCACTATATATGAATATCATTATTATTCATAACCATTTTTATAAAATTTTATAAAAAACGAGAAAAACTCTAATTATCTATAGAGTTCTTATGTTTATAAGACTCTTCAGTCAACACAAATTGAAACACTGAAGCCTTATCCTTATCTTTTTCCAAGCTATTAGACATCCATGAAGCTCTATACCTCGTATTAACAAACTTATCCCCACAGCATAATTTATAAACTCCTGGTGTGCTCGTTTGACATAACGTGATAGGGTTTGATGGTAATTTGCTATTAAAACAACAAACTTCAGAGTTAAAATCTTTAATGAACCTAGACTCTAAGTATCCAACTGACGGAGAGTAAATGACAATGCTTCCGTTGATGTATTTAAACTTAAATTGAAGGTTGCACGAGTAATCGCAATCCCAAAACAATAAATTATCATCCCCATAGCTGAAAGGATGTTTAATTAATGAATAATCAAGTATCATTGAAAATGACAAGTTATTTGAGAGCAATGAAATTCCATCTACAGAAACTGATTTGTCAGGAAATTGGGCTTGAATATCGAATAGTTTGTTATATTTGGCCAAGTAAGCAGAGCTTATTAAATTGGGCCAAATAAATTGAACTTGGATTGCAGATTCTTTATCACACTTAGCAAAACTTGAGTCTAGGTATCCATCTTTATATCCTAGGTAGTAGCCTTCACCATCTGGTGAAATTGCGTCTAAAGTGATTAAAGGGTAGAATATTCCATAATCATCATCAATAGAAATGGTATTGTCTGGCTTTAATCTTAATCCTTGACCGTTATACATTAAGCAATTAATATTATCTCTGATTTCCAGTTGAAAAGTCGATCCTGTTGAATAATGACCATCTACAATAATCAGCTTATCAGAGACTATTTTAACAGAGCGAAATTCCCCAGAAATTACTAATTTTAAATCTTTATAATTATTTGAGATATCCATATTGATTGATTATTTTTAAGTTTGCTTTGGAATTAGAAAGCATATATACCTTTATATACTTAATTATTATTATTTTATTATGGGAAATTTATTTGTGGTTTAGCTGCGAATATATTGAAAAGTAAAAATTGACTATTCAACTTGACAATAATTTTAACGAGTATATATAAAATATTAAATTGAATTAATAAATGTGTTAATATAATTTAATTACACTTGGAATTTTCAAATATATTGTCAATGATATTTCTACTATAGATAGGTATCATCCTAAATAATCTTTAATTTAATACTTTTAAATGAGAATATTTTCTATGCTAATGATTAATTTCAGAAAATAATTGAATAAATAGCATTGGATTAGAAACAAAATATTAATTTAATTTTTATAATTATTAGAAGTTGATTGATTGAGAATTTAACTTCTAAAAGGTGATAAAAAGTTACAAATACAATGATAAAATAAATTTCATGTTATTCAATTATATATATTACGAAAATTAGAGCTTAATTATCGTATTTGTAAAATATTTAAAAAAAATACTATTTATCTGTATTTGCAATATTATAAAATTATCTAAACTAACGAATTAATTATTGTACTTATTAATATTCATCATTATATTTTCAAATTTAAACAAATCCTCTCACAATAATTTACATTTATTTATACTATATTAATTGGCTATAATTTATTATCTTAATATTCTATAAAATAAATATATATAATGAAGTAAAATACTTATAAGTAGTATATCAATCATGTATACGAAAGAAATAAACGACATACACAACAATATATAAGATGAAAATCTAGACATATGAATTTATTGATAACATTATACAGGTTGAATGTGATGATTATTACTTGATTTTTAATAATATTATATCTACGTAATAATGGAATTTATATATGCTATAAAAATACCAATTTTAACTAGATAATATTTATTATATATAACTAAGCCATAAAGTTAACGAATATAGATATTCAACACAAATGCTGATAAACCAAAAATAGTTCTAAACCATTGTAAAGTATTCCACTTATTGATTAAGGGTTGGACATCAGGCTCTTTCTCCCCCTTCTTATCATATAGCTCAAACAACTTATTATTAACGGGAAGAATAAACAATCCCGTAAAAGGTGCACTCGCAAAAGATAATATTCCAGCGTATACGTGCATTATATTGCCTGTATAGTAGTATAAGAATGCGTGACAGCCAGATGAAATAAAAATGGTAGTAAGAGCCATTTTAGAGCTGTTTAAGTATGTGCGACGCCAAACGGTTAGCCTGTCGTTGCTATCGTTGATGGAGGGAACGCTTGATAAACTGATGTTTAAGCCCATACCGGCGAAGATTCCGTTGGTTAGAAGGGATAAGTGTCTAATATTGTCAATATACATGTTAAAAAAATCTCTATATTTCTACAAGATTATATACTGTGAATTATTTTAAAGCTTTTGTTATTATTTTTATTTTTAACTTATTGATTTAGACGTGACGTAAATTTTGTTTATATACTGCTTGACCCCTTAATTTATTGCATTTTATTGGATATTAAAATATGTAATGATCGGCTCTATTGTAATAAATTATGATTAAGAATGATTGGGCAAGCTAGGCTAAATGAAGTTTATCCCTAACAGCCAAAATTTTTAGTTCGGAATTTTGTATTACCCGAATAATAACAATTATTGAATTTGTTAGGAACACGGTGTTATTTTATACGAATATGCTACCACAATAGTAATTAATTTGATTATTTATCCAATAATCTAAAACTAAAATAATTTAAATTTTATGAAAACTTATAAATTCCGACATGAATGACAATATCAAGGTAAAACTGATTTAATTTTATTAGGTGTTTTGATAAGTTTTTAGGATTCAGGATTAATGCGATGCG
>KQ964693.1:18713-31558 GCA_001566745.1 Conidiobolus coronatus NRRL 28638
TGAGTTAATTATATTGGTTATAATTTAATACTGTCACATTATTTTATAAAAGCTTGATTATAATTATTAGAGTGAAAATCAAAAATTTATTAACAAAAAAGAAGATAGAGAGTGTATATAATATAATAATAATATTTAATTTAAGAGCGTGTGTAGTAAATATAAAAGAGAAAATAGAGTTTTACCATTGTTGATAAGTTGAGCAAATTCCTTGTAGTTTAACAGTTGGTGATAAAGCAAGATATTTTTTGTTCAGATTGTTAAAAATTTTTGTTGTTGAGACTTCAGTCTTGTTAGTAAGTGGGTGAGAGTGAATTTTTGTAGAGTCCCCTCTAAAGGTAGCAGTTCCTTTATAAGAAAGTTGGCAAATATATTAAATCTTTCGAGTTATTTAACAACAGTTATCTATGGTCTTCGTTATCCATTGTAATTGTTTAATCTTGATTAAAAGAAAGAGAAATTATATACACAGTACTTTTGTATGTAATTAAGCTTGCTTAATACAGCAGAATAATAACAATTTAATAAAGTGATAAAAACCCGGTAGCGAGCGAGCGAAGAGTGACTTGTAATAAAAAGTCCCAGTTTAGTGTAAAGCGTGTATATATTTATAGAAGTTAATAATTAAATGCAGGGTATAGTTAATAAAAAAGTAAAAGCTTATATATAACGTATGTATGAAGTTGCGATTGATTATATATAGTAAAAAGTTAATCAACGAAGAGGTCAATAATGAGTAAGAAGCGAAGAATGGGACGAGAGAGCAGAGGAGTAGAGTTATATAATAGTTGCCAACTTTGAGTAGTATGGGGGGTGTAGAAGTTTAGAAGCTTCTATTTGTTGGAGAGGGATAGGGGGTATAAAGTACAGCGAGAGTGATAGAAATAGGGTAGTTAATAATAGTTAACGACCAGACCCCGCATGCTTAATTAACCACTGCAATGTCATATCGATATTAACTTGATTTTTTGCTGAAATTGAATAGCAAGAAACTTCCCTATTGTGAATAGCTTTTAATTGCCTATATAAAATAAATTAGTAACTTAAATAGCTAAAATAGTTAGACTTACATTTTTTCTATTAACTGTTCTACTGATAAAGCCTTTGGTAAATCGTTTTTGTTTCCTAGTACTAAAACGGGAATATTTGCAAGCTGAGGCTTTTCTAATAAATTTTGTAATTCAGAGCGTGAAGCTTCTAGTTTGTCATGGTCAGCGGCGTCAATAACAAACCTATAGTAAAGTAAGTATTGGTATAATAAAATATACATACATATATTAACTTACACAATAGCATTAACTCCTCTACAATATCTTGCCCACATGGACCTAAATCTAGGCTGCCCACCGATATCCCAAAGCTTCATAGTAACATTTCCTTTAGTTACTTTTCTCATATTGAACCCTACAGTGGGTATCATATCTTCTGTAAATTGTCCGCTCTAAAACAGTATTAATATTAGCTTATAAAAATTTGCTATACTAAACTTACAGCAATAACGTTAACAAGAGTAGTTTTACCGGAATTTTGTAAACCAACTAGAGTTAGCTCCATTTCCTCCTTAAAAAAGAGGGACCTCAGCCAGTTGAGTAAATTTTGTAAAATTGTGGTCATCATCTTTGTTAATTATTATTTTGTTATGTTGTATTATTTAGAGTTAAAATTACAATTATATATACTGTGTATATATAATATTGTGTATTAGTTAAGTAAGGATTAAAGAGTTAGTATTATAATATTGTGTAAAGCTCTATTTTTGTTATTATTATTATTTTAATTAAAGGAGAAGAAGGTTCAAAAATTTTAAAAATAAGAAAAAAGAGCAAAAAGTTAATTTTATTGTTTATTACCTAAATTATTTAATAATTAGAAAAATAATTATTAATCTCTAGCGTCGTATATTTTGATAAGAAAAATTTTTTTTGTTTAACAATTGACTGTAAATTTTTTGAGTTGATTTGATTGATACTATTAAAGTAGATGTTGTAACAAGTATAATCAGGCAACCCAAAAGCTAATCAAATACCTGAGATATAATCATTGCCGTATTATTCCAATAATCCCTCTATATTCAAACCATAGTCACAGTGCACAGCTCCAACCAAATTCCCTCCAAAACATAAATTTAACAACTTTAAAACAACCCTCCCCGCTAAATTCCTATTAAAATTTCCGAAGTTTCAACTTAAATTTTGAGTAGCAAATTTTTATTAGTTTAAAATAATAAGATTAAACTATAAAAGTTTTGAGTATATCTATCTCGGATGAATTTTTGATTTAGCTACACAAAAAAACAAAGAAGCGGAGCGGGAAAGGGCATTACAATATATGAAATCATTATAGTACTCTTTTGAGTGTGACATGCACTCACTCACACACATTCTTTCGCTATTCCTCTATAGGAAAATTTTAGCACCTACAGTGCTTTAATAAAGCACATTTTTACCATCACATTAAACTAAGAAAGCTAAGAAAAAGAATTAAAAGCATATATAGCTTATTTAGCCTTTTTTCTAGTTCTTCTTTTAACAATTCACACTAAAATAATCTTAACATCCTATTATAAAACGAAAATTATTGACTAAGTTTACTTTAATGATGTAAGTTTACATGAAATTTCTGTTAAATAATTGATTTACACACAAATTTAACTCAAATTAATTAAATTTAGAACAAAATAAAAATAAAAATAATAATAGTATATTATAAAATGTAGAAATATATTTTTATAAACCCAAGTATAGCACATATCTTATTATTATGTTATTATTATTATTAAATCGATAATGATCTGTTCTCATTATTATTATTATTATATATGCTCAAATTCTTCCTCATCGTTATGGTAGCTAAACTTCCTCATCTCAGCTAATTGTTCTCTAGCATTAGTTAATTCCTTCTCCAACTTCAAGATTTCTACTTGTTTTTCCATTTCCTTAACCTTGAACTCGTGAGCTGCGAACTTACTATAGTCGAGAGCTTCCTTGTCCTTGAGTTGCTTGGCAGCAATTGCTTTTACAGCCTTTACTAAAGCTTTGGAGGCATTTGTAACTTCTTTACTAGCTTCTTCAAGTCTACGCTGAGTTTTGGAGTGGAGATCAGCCTTTACACGGGATGCTGCTACTAATTGGGCAGTTGCAGCGGCTACTTGATTGGAAGCAACTATTAATTGTTCTAAACTATGAGTTCCATGAATTACTCCATCGGCGGTTTCTACTAACAAGTTAGTAGCTAAAGCAACAGCTTTAGCTGCTGAAATAAGCCCTTCAGTCCATCTGTTATTCTTCTTGTAGAAAGCAGCATTTGTACTGCCTCCCTTGCCTTGAGCTACAATTTCTTGTTGAGATTGAGTAGCACATTGAATCAAACGACCAATAGCATTGGTAATAGCAAGGGCTGAATCAAGAATAGCAGAGTGAACTTGACGATCGAGATGGGACATTGTAGGATCTGAAGGAGCCTTCATTAATTCTTCTAAACGAGCGGCAGCGTCATTAATAGCCTTAGCAGCATTGTGCATTTCACGTTCAACAACGTCACCAACTTCATCTTCAGCGGATAAGGTAACTGCGCTAGCTTCCTTAACTACCAATTGCTCAACAATTCCAGAGACCTTAGTGAGACAAGATTGAACATCTTGATTACCCTTAGCAACAACGTCAGGGCGTTGAGTTACAGGTGTGGCTAATAATTTTGAAGAAATTAAAGATCCGAAGAAGTGTTGAGAATTTCTACCAACATGAACTCCAGATTGAATTAATTCATCTACAATTTGGTCATTTGCCAATCTTGTAACTCCCTTAGTTTCGAATAACAATTGACTGATTAATTGGGAGAAGTTAATAGCATTGGAGATTACTTCATGGTGTTCAGCGGTTTCGCTAAAGAATTTAAACATAATTTGAGCAAAATCATTTGAAGCTGTATTTACACCTTCGATTAAGGTTAAAGTAGATTCGGGAGTAGCGTGAATATTTCCAGGAGCCCCAGCAGATTCCATTTCAAATACAGAGTGATTAATCTTATCGATACAGCTTTGGAAAATACTATCCAAAATCTTATTTAATTTGGAAGCATTAGCAGTTTGTAAACCTGCTAATTTTCTTTGTAATGTACCCTCAGATTCGGAAGTATTCTAATTAGATTCGGTTAATTTATATGAATTGGAGATAAAATATATATATTTACCTCTTGAACTTGTTGCAAAGCTAATAAAGTTTGATCCATACCAGCTTGTAAAACTGCTATTTCTTCATCTTTGGTAATATTTAAAGTGTCCAAATCACGTCTGGTTGAATCTAGTTGATTTTGTAAATTCATAACTAAAGCTTGTTGCTCCTATAAATCAATAAATTAGTTAATATATAGAATATATATTATTTAGTCTTACTGTTAACTTGCGCTCTAAATCGGACTTTTCATTGTTAAATTGAGTAATAATACGTGATACTTCCTCTCCCTTAGACTAAAATAAAATATTAATGATTTATAATTAATAGTATTAAATAAAAAATCTTACTCTTCCAATATCGTTAATCTTATTATTACTATCGTCCAATTCTTTTCTCAAACGATCAATTTCAGTTTGTTGGAAAGCGCGTAATCTATCCATTTCACCTCTAACTCTATCACGATCAGCTTGAGCATTTAATAATTCAGCGTGCTTAGCTTGAACATCTTGTCTCATATGATTCATAGATTGAATAGCTTGATCAGCTTGACTAACTTTAGAAGATACTTCCTTATACTTCTTAAGTAAATCTAAATGCTCTTGACGTAATGTGGCGTATAATTTAGCTAAGGATTCATACTTAGATTTCCACATGTTTACTTGATCCTCTAAACTTCTAACAACATTAACTTGGTTACTCTCCCTATGATTGTAATCAATAGTCATTTGTGACATTTGTTGTTCTAAGTTGTTCATTTTTTGTTGGAATGAGGAAAGTGTCATTTGATCACGCTCATGCTGATTTTTCAAGTTAAAAGATTCATACTCTAACTCTTGAATTCTACCATGAACTTGATTTTGCATTTGATTTTGTTGCATTCTTTGACGTTCTTCTTCTTCACGTTGGCGCTGTTGGCGCAACTGCTCTTCATACTCTCTTTGCTGTTGTTGACGCTGTAATTCAAGCTGACGCTGCTGCTCAATAGCTCTTTCTCTTTCCATTTGTTGCTGGCGTTCCATTTCCATTCTTTGTTCCATGAAGAAATCGACTTGAGGAGTTGGGGTAATTGGAGGTGGAGCTGGTGGAGTAGCTACTTGTCTGCTCACTAAGTTTTCACCTTCAATGAATGCAGGTGGATCTTGAGGTAAAACTGGGATTTCGATTAAACTGGTTAAGAAACGGATTTGAGAGCATTCAAAGTAGAACTTGCGAAGGTTATAATGCTGGTTGTTAAACTTATGTCTTAAAGGAGCAAGAGCGTCATGAGATTCAACTTGCTTATGCATAGCAGTTAACATACTCTTAATAAAGTTATAAATACCGAAGCTTTCTTCAACTAAGGGAACTAAAGAGCTAATTTTACACTCATTTAAAGGAGACCCCATTAAACTGTGTAAAACCATTTTATGGAATTGTTCTTGCTTATCTTGTAAGTCCATTAATTCTTGAATTTTTTGATAACCTTCATTAGGATCGTTGGTTCCCTTTAAAGAGATATATTCCTTATAATCGAAACTAGCATTGAACTCGGGGTTCATTTTATGGAATTCTAGTTTAGAAAGAATATAGGTAACGTAACCTCTAATAACTGGTCCATAGCCTAAAGAAAATAAAATCAGCAAATATTACTTTATAATATTTTTGTATTTAATTTTACCATATGCATCATTAGAATAGGCGTTTCTTGTCAAATTTCTAATAAAATTAATTTGAGCAAAAGATTCTTTCAAAACCTAAAATTATAGATGAGTATATAATTTATCAATATTAAATATAAACAAATTACATTAGGATGACCACCATGAATAACCTTATGAATAATAATTAAAGCTTTAAAACATTGGATTTCATCGGCTAAAGGCTGAACTTGAATACCGTGCCAAAAAGAGGTGGAGGATTTAAAGTCCCAGGTGAACACAATACATCCTCTAACGTGCTTTTGCTTAGGAGGAGTTTCATCAGGAGTTGTAGCTTTTCTAATGTGCTCAGCTAACTCTTTTTCAGCTTTATCCCTATCGACATAGCGGGCATTTGTAAAAGAATTTATCATTTTTTAAACTAACTATTTATATAACTAAATAAATAGAAGAAAGATCATATTGTTAAATTAAATATTATACTTATTGTTAAAATCGTCATACCTTATAATAAATTAATAGTTTTTTATTTTGGATTTAAAATTTTTAGATAATATTATTGTTAATTAATGACATGAATCAACTTAGCATTTAGAGTGAAGACTAAATTACAAACTAGATTTATGGGACTGGTTTGCTTAAATGACCTCACATAAAATCATTATCACTGTCCAATGATTTTGTTACGAGTATCAATTGACTAGTGATCACCATATATAGAAGAGTGAGCAGCGTTTAAGAAATGCCAACCTACGCTAATTAGTTACCGCTAACGCCAAGCAAAAAATCATCATCAATCAAAGCTTTTACTATCAAAATAATTTATCCATAATAATCCAAATAAACATACTACAATAAAAATCATTATCACACTTGCACAAATTTAACATAATTCATCTGAAATTATCTCAATTTTGTAAAAAAGTATTCAACTAATATTAAATGAATAATCACTCTATCCCTTTGGCTGCAATTCGCACCCTAAAAGTTAAAAATAAATAGAGTTGAAAACTGTTAAACTTATTAATTTACGAACTCATTGATATAATTCAATCAATTCTTTGTGTTTAATTTTTTATACAAGAATCTTAATTAATGGTGAATTTTAGCTAAATTGGGTAAATTAAGGATTATTGAATTTATTGCCAATAAATTCTACAAATATTATTTGTATAAGCTATTCAGGCTAAAAGGAAACATGATTAATTAAATCTTATTTTACTTATATGGTACTAAGCTAAGATTTGAAGTTTAAAGTTATTAGATTGGCATTTTGATAGTAAATTTTTTTCGTAAATTACCTTATTTAACTATTAATTGGAAGTATTCTGCAGATTTTGATGGAATAAATTTAATTACCGTTTTACTAAACATTGAATTTGATCACAAGCTAATATTAGTGCAATAAACTGCGTAAAATGAAATTTACTCATATATCACTCACCACCCCAAAATTAAACTGTAAAGCTAATTTTTAACTTTGAAAATAAAATAATTATTTACTAATGTGAGAATTGATGTGATTCATGCTGATTGGTTACCTAGTTGAATTTGTAATTTAGTAGTAGGATAATTTTGGTTTCTGATTAGCGTGATTAAACTAAGATTTTTTATGTATTGAGTGCCAAGCTGTAATTTATAAGATGATTTATGTTCAACACTTGGGTTAATATGTTGGATATTAAATCACATTTGCTGTAGTTGAATCAATATTGATTGTTGTGATTGCAGCTCAGAGAAGAGGCTGAGATAAAATTATAGTGCTTTGCAAAGATAGAGGCTAATCGAATAGATTATACGTCATTGAAAATTAGATAACGGATTAAAAATTTAAGATTAACCAATAAATAGGTCCTTTTTCACTCGAACTAGCCAATAAAGCTAAGCTCATTCCCAAGACAATTAATTTATTCTAGTGATTGGCATTTGCCCAGCTAAAAATAAAGATCATTGGACTACGGTAAATGATTTAGCGAATGAAAGGAGATAATGGATACTATTATCCAATAGAATCCATCTTTGTGGTAATATTTAACTTTGAAATATGGATTTAATCCAAGAAATTTATTGAAATAGAATGAGTATGATTGAGTGTATACCAAATTAGGTGATAGAGTGGGTTGGTATTAATAAAATATAAGAAAATTTGGGACTTTTTCGTAAAATATAAATAGTTGACATATCGCCAATTCTTCTTTTGATTATCTAATTGTATTCAAATTATAATATCTACTATGGAAGACGAAGTTGCTGCTGTAAGTACACATCCAAACCTTTCAATATCATTAGCTTCTCCGCTTTAGTAGTCCTTTACAATCTACTGATTGAGTTCTATTCAACAGATGGTTCAATCAGTTGACTTTAAACTACTATTCACTTTATACGTAAGTTTTGAACTATTTACTAATCTACTATTTCTATTTTTAGTTGGTTATTGATAACGGATCCGGTATGTGTAAGGCCGGTTTCGGTGGTGATGATGCTCCCCGTGCTGTAAGTATTTTAACATTATTGGGATATTTTCTATATCTCGCCCCATCTTTATAAAAATTCAACATTCTAACTTTATTTGTCTGTAGGTTTTCCCCTCCATTGTCGGTCGTCCCCGTCACAGAGGTATCATGGTTGGTATGGGCCAAAAAGACTCATATGTTGGTGATGAAGCTCAATCTAAGAGAGGTATCCTCACCCTTAAATACCCTATTGAACACGGTATTGTTACCAACTGGGATGATATGGAAAAGATCTGGCATCACACTTTCTACAACGAACTCCGTGTTGCTCCCGAAGAACATCCCGCTCTTTTAACTGAAGCCCCCCATAACCCCAAATCTAACCGTGAAAAGATGACTCAAATTCTCTTCGAAACTTTCAACGTTCCCGCTTTCTACGTTGCTATTCAAGCCGTCCTTTCCCTCTACGCCTCCGGTCGTACCACTGGTATCGTTTTAGATTCTGGTGATGGTGTTACCCACACTGTCCCCATTTATGAAGGTTACGCTCTTCCTCATGCCATCCTTCGTCTTGATTTAGCTGGTCGTGATATCACTGATCGTCTTACCAAGCTCTTAACCGAACGTGGTCACTCTTTCACCACCTCTGCCGAACGTGAAATCGTTCGTGACATCAAGGAAAAGTTATGTTATGTTGCCCTTGACTACGAACAAGAAATGAACACTGCTGAATCCACCAGCAGCGTTGAAAAGAGTTACGAACTTCCTGACGGTCAAATCATCACCGTTGCCGCTGAACGTTTCCAAGCTCCTGAAGCTCTCTTCCAACCTTCCTTCCTTGGTCTTGAAGCTGTTGGTATCCATGAAACTACCTACAACTCTATCATGAAGTGTGATGTTGATATCCGTAAGGACTTATACCAAAACATTGTCATGTCCGGTGGTACTACTATGTACCCTGGTATTGCTGATCGTATGCAAAAGGAAATCACTGCCCTTGCTCCCTCATCCATGAAGATTAAGATTGTTGCTCCTCCTGAACGTAAGTACTCCGTCTGGATCGGTGGTTCCATCTTAGCCTCCCTCACTACTTTCCAACAACTCTGGATCTCCAAGCAAGAATACGACGAAGCTGGTCCCTCCATTGTTCACCGCAAGTGCTTCTAATTTTAAATTTTTACATATTAACTATATCATTCCTTCTCAAATTACATTAAAATTGAGTGTTGTAAAGGTACCTCTTTTAAATATATTTTTTCAATTTATTTTATATATACTATTTATTTTATGTTATTCAATACTATTCTATATTTATTATATATATTCAGATTATACTTATATAGTTAATATGCTTTGCTTTAACTTATTTTAATACATTTGCTTTTTACTATAATGAATAGCGTTTCATTTTAATGCTGCTAGCTGATCGTCGCTATACCGCTAATATCTCATTTAACACTCCGCTACTATTAACAATAATTTAATTTCTTAAACGTCCATTATACATTAATTATATTATAAGTATACATTAGTTTATTTATATAACAACAAATTATAATTAAGCTATAAAAAGTTAAACATTGGCAACATGTTTAATTCAAGTTTTTGAATAATTTACAAAAATTTAAAATAAGCTGAATAATTTTATCTGTGCTTATCAAAAAAATAAATAAGATTTAACATTAATTACAATTTTATATTTTTATATTAATTTTTATTGTTATATTTAATATGTGAGTGTTAATATTAATTATTGCATTAAGTAGGTTAATAAACCGGTAGCAGCTGTGAAGAATACGAATGAAGCTTGGCTATAGGCTTGAATATCACCACTTGGGGAGAAGGTTGCACTGGCTCTGGCTGAAGTGCTAGTTTTAGATCCTGAAGCGCTGCTACCGGAGCTCTTGGAAGATCCTGAGGTTGAGGTTGAGTTAGAGCTACCTCCAGAAGCTGAAGTTGAGTTGGAACTACCTCCAGACATGCTACCACTAGCAGACTTGTCAGAAGAGCCACTCTTATCGGAAGAACCACTCTTATCGGAGGAACCGGATTTATCGGAAGAACCACTCTTGTCTGAGCCTGCCTTAGAGTCGTCAGATGGGGATTTACTACCGGCATCGGTCTTATCTGTTGATTCTTTATCCTTGGTTCCATTAGAAGCACCGGATTCAGCACCATCTTTAGGAGGGTCCTTAGGAAGGTCTTTGGTATCTTTGGTATCTTTAGCAGTTTGAGGCTCTTCCTTGGGCTTTTCAGTTGTAGTGTCGGAAGTTACCTTAGTAGTGTCATCCTTAGGCTTAGCGTTAAGACCATCTTCTTTAAAGCTGGAGGTAGAAACCTTTGGAGCATTATTAGCTGGGGCATTATCCTTGATAATGCTATCATTCCAAGCTTCTTGAGCAGCTCCAGGAAGCTTATTCATATTTTCCTTAAGTTTGTCAACATTGATATTTTGAGCAATGACTAAGTTGGAGAGGAGGATGGAAAGGACAACGGATTTGACTTGAACCATTTTGAAGATACTTTGATATTAAATTAGAAAAAAAATAGAAGAATTAGTATTGTATAATTAATTAGTTAAACTAATCGGCTGTTTATATATTATTTGTGACTAAATTTCGATTGTATTAATAATTGCGGTAAAAATTAAACAATTGCCCAATTTCCTCAATAAACCGTAGTAATAAATTGCACCTCTCCATTACATTTATGAGTAAAGTAATAAATTTTGCATTGTACAAAGTAAAATTTAATTATTATAGGGTTCATGTAATAGATTCAATACAATATTACCATATTGGTTTAACACTGGAGTTAGATTAAATAATCTAATATGGCTACTAATATGTAAGTTAACGGTTTATTCGTAATTACTTGTAGTGTTGGCGTTTACACAAATTAGTTTGGTGCATTATGAGCGATTTATTTTTGAAAGCCAACTGAGATAATTGACATGGGTATAAATCTATTTAAAACTTGATATTTTTTGCATGTTTGATGACTTCTTTTTTAACTGGTGTAAGCTGTGACTAGCTTAATACTTGTATAACATTTCTCAATTTAAATATTCTTTTTTAATAAATATAATACTTTAATATTGGATATAATTGATATTTAGTAAAATGAAATTGTAACTCAAATGTATAAAGCCTCTATAACAAATAACCCGTTGATAAAGTAAAAAGATTGTATAATCTATAATATATATTTCCAATTGATATATCCATAAATATCTAGATTTAACATCAATTGAATGGATCTTAGTAACTTAGAACTAGATTTTAATTAAAGCGCATTAGAAGGTTAATATACTTATGCTATCATTTAACTCAGTTCAAGAGGTTTATTATTGATGCTATATTTGTATGCCTTATATAGATTTTCAAATTATTTAAAATAAGTAAATTGTATTTGTTTTAAGATATAAGTATGCGTATGTATTTGGTATAAATTCACTAAATATGTCAAATATGTTTTAATAATACGCCCTTATTATCAATAATATCACAGTAATATTAACTTTAATAATCTAAATACTATAAAACCAATTCATAGTTAAATATTAATATTGGACTTTTATAAAAATATAAAATATTTTATTATTAATTTTTCAAATATTGAATTTATTATTTGAAAGAGAGTAATAAAAATAATAATTAAATTGTTGAATAAATTAGACCTTATCAAAAATATAAAATCAATTAAAAATTGTATATTTACAAATAGTATAATTAATAGTTAAAATATTTGTAAAATTTAAATATATAAAGTACAATATTCTAAAAATAAATATTTGACATTCTTATTTTAATATTTACCTGTATATTAGTTAAACCACTTTTTAAATAAAATGTGATATAATAATACCTTAATGCAATATAGCAAGGTGTTTAAACATCCAAATTTTATTTGGAAATAGCAACAATGTTATTTAATATTTTTTAAATTAAGTCTAAATTAATATAATAATATATTACTACTAATACTATTATATAATATATAAAATTAGGTATATTTTAACATTGACTATTTCAAAACAATTTAATTTCTTTAATATTTAATTGTAAATTTAGTAATTTTATTATTACAATTATAGACGCAACAATGTATATCTTTGCATATGCAATTATTATATACATCACATATATTATCCATTTAATTATCTTTTATTTTAAGGCTTTAAACCTCTATTTTTAAGTATTGATTAACATATATTAATCTAAACCAGTATATAATAAATTCTACTATTTCAAATAAACTTTAGTTACTATAAGTCTTATTCCGCTGGGTTTATAATTTATTAGTTTACAGTTAATTAGTTTTATTACAGTATAAATTTGGCTTAATTTATAAATTAATTAGATATAATTTAGAGTTATAGTATTAAGACTATCATTGTATTTTCTTATGGCTTAACAGTAAAGAAGTTAGTTAGGTCAATAGTAGACTTCCTATATACTAATAAATAGTTACCACTATATTCTGTAATAAAAATGTTATAAATATAATATTACATTATTATAAAAGTTTAATACTACTAATTTTAATATAAGCTAAATTATAAATATTGGAATGATTATATA
>KQ964694.1:22230-32256 GCA_001566745.1 Conidiobolus coronatus NRRL 28638
GAGAATTGATAATAATATCATATTAAAATACTATTCATAAGTTTCAACTAATAACAGCTACTCTTTAATAAGTTTTAAGCAACTAAAAAACAAAAATATTGCAAATTTTCCATATAGAAAATTTTGGTCAAATTTGTCCTCGTTTTAACTGGATTCTTTCATATATATTCAGTATTAATAAAAGTCTAAAATTTTTAATCTGTCTAGATTTAGAATAATTGATATAATTCTCGTACAGGAGTATTATAATTTTTTCCAAAGTCTGAGTTGTGAATGTTATTTATTAATAAGTAGCAATAGTTAATGTTTATTTTCTAAATAAGTATATTGCAGTATGGTAATATCGATAAATAGATGCATTTATTTAGCTGAATTTTTAGAGCAGTGCTATAAAATATTATCCTCATTTATATTTTAATGAATCATTAAATATATCAATTGATGTATAACTAACTATTTTATTTAAAAATATTAGCTTTTAGCTTATGCCCAACTAATAATTTTAAATTAATACTTCGTTTTTAATGATATTGTAAGTTGTCCGTGACTGGAGGCTTACAGAGGATGTTTGTTTAAGCTTGCAACAGTAAGTTGATTAATAAAGTTCTAGAATGGATTAATAACTTGGTTATTAGCTATTTGTATTCAAGCTCTAGACCTAGATTTCCTGTTGTTTAGGCTTATTAAGCTGTAAGTTTATACACGTAGCTTATGGTGGCTGATCGGCTTACATTGATGACGTGTTAATGGGCTGATTAGTTTGTAATAGTGGCGTTAAGATAGCAATTTGAGGTCTTGTTGGTGTTTGCTCCAAGCTGCGACAGCTATAATATTTCATTATTTTGTTACTTCTTGAAAGTTTCAGGTTATCGGGCCGTTGGTTTACTTAGCTTGTTCAGTGTTTCATGTAGTTGTCTAATATGGTAACTCAAGTCAATAATGGCTTAGGAATATTTGGTGAATTGGCCAAGGTTTGCTGTCTTGAGGGATATTTGGGTATCTTGGTGACAATCATTTTTCCACATTATAAAATTATTTCTTAAGTGGTAATTTTAATCAATAATAATACACTTATATTAAATTTGAAATTTTAAAATAAATTCATATAGATTTGAATCACATTATCCAAAATCACACATATTAAGTGATTTAAAATATTGTGGCAAACCTATTGCTATTAGCATACCCAACTATCCTACAACATCAATAACCTCAACTAAACTACCCACTACTATCAACATAACATAAACGTAGGTTACCAAATCATGTAACCACAAGTAATAGCTAATTCAACCAATCAAACTAGTTGAACGCAGGACTAATAAATCCAAAACTTACTAATTCAAGCATGAACATGCAAGTTGTTAAAGCTATAATAATGCATATTAAAGAACAACAATAGTCCCAAGGACCACCAATACGTTATAATGTAGAGGGGTCAGTCCACTTTAGAACTGGATATTTATATCCATTGCTTACCCTAGCCTAGGCGGCAGGATATCTAAGCCTAGAGCTTAATAAGTAAAGCAAATAAACTAGTTATTAACACATTTTAGACACCTTATTAATCTAATCGAGCACTTTTAAGCCCTAGCATCAGTCCTCTGTAAGCCTCAGTCCACAGAAATCTTAGAATATATTATCATATCAGTTTAATTAAAAAAATTCACATTACAAATAAAAATTACTTTCACAATAATTTTCTGCATTATTTATTATAAAACTAAAATTAGTATTAATTAACTATTTTGATAGCAACCGTATATTTTATATCAATTGATGTATATACCAGCTAAAAGAGATATATGAAAAAGTAATTGAGTTGAATAAGAGTTATATACTTTAAACGTATAAAAAATTTGAATAAAATAAATCAACTTGAATAAATTTAAAGTATATTTCCAATATAATAAACTATTTGAATAATATAATATCATATTTATTTTATTATGGCATTATATTAACTTTCATTAATTATTTTCGCTATTACTTGTTTAGTAACTGGATTATAATTTGAAATGTATGAAAATTGCCAAGGTAAGCACCTAATAGACAGCACGACTTTAAAAAATTACATTTTGCCATTAAAAATCTATGCTCTTAAGCCACAAAATAGCTTTACTTATATATATTTTTAAATAAATCGATTATTAATATATCCGTCTATCGCTTTAAGCTCCTATTCTTTATATAAAAATATAAATTTAATATTTAAAATGAGATAACTGTATTACACGGCTGTCTTTTTAAACATTATTTATATATAGCTTTGTAGGAGGAAATATTGATTTTTAGCATATAAAACATTAAAATTGTGGTTTGGGCTATTTGTCCATAAATGTGGAATGTGTAAATTTATAATTGCAGTATCACTTTAAAATAAACAAATCAAATTAAGGTTAAATTCCATTTATTTTCTCTATCAGCCATTCTCACCAACTAACACTACTAATTACAATATTAAATTTGTAATTTTAGCAGCATTATAAAAGTTTTAAATATTTAAGTATATATAATTTTGAGTATATAAGGAAAGCTTTTACTGATTAAAACATTAATTTAAAAGATCAAATTTTAAAATTAACTAATTATTAACTAATTAGAATGGATAAAAAACAAATTAAAGTGAATCAAGCTAATACTTGGGAATACATACCTGATCCCGATACTATACTTCAATATTTAGAAAGGAAAGATTTGATAGAGTTTAGCAAATGTTGCAAACGTTATAGAAATCAACTTAAGAGTCGAGTTTTCGAAAACTTGAGTCTAGAAACTTGGGAACGCAATAATAAGGAATTTTATTATGAATTAAAAAAGAGTCGTAGATTTGAAGAAGCACTTGAACCTTTGAAAATTAGTCTAGGCACTAAACTTAAATTTGTAAAGATTTTTACTTTGCATTGTGAGGTTGGTTTCGGTTTTGCAGAAATATTTGTTAAACTGTTGCCTAATATTAAAACTTTAAAAATAATGAGTGTTACTATTGAATTCGACTGCTGGTTGGGGGAAGGTTTACCAACTATTTTCAAAGGCATGGTACGTTTAGAACATCTATATTTATATAATGTAGCCCCGGAAATTAGTTGTTACAACAATGAAAGCCAAGTTTTCTCAAAATCGATAAAATCTCTTGAAATCGGTTGCCGTATTGATTCAATTGATGATGATATATTGACAATTTATGATACAATAGACACTAGCTATATAAATTTGCATTCTTTAACAATTGTCACCAATAGAATGCTTCAAAATCTATCTTCAGGAATGCCGAATTTGAAAGAAGTAAAGATAAAAGAAGGCTTTACTATGGATCAGTCGAAGCTTGTAGCATTTTTAAAAGCTAATCGTCAGATAAAAAAACTATGTACTGATCAATTACGTTATAACGAAGAAATACTAAATACCGTTCTATCATCTAAATACTTTGAGTATTGGGATATATATGATTGGAATTGGAGAGATATTGATGTTAATACCCTTCAATCTAATTATTCAATTAAATATCTAATAATTGACAGCGCTATGCCAGCTCCTTTAACACTCCAACTCATCAACGTTTGCAAAATTCTCGAAGCTTTAGAGTTAGAGATTAACCATGAAACAAAAGATCTTGATTGGTCAAAATTAGATCGAAAAATCAATAAGCTAAAGTTAAGATACAGTCGCTATACAACTAACATTATTAAAGAAATCGACGCTTTAAGGATATTTAACAGTATTCATATTGAACCAAATGCTTATACTCGAGATCACGTTAATAAGTATATTAACTTTAAACTAAATAACTATATGCTTGTTCCCTCACTTTCTAAATCTTGTACTCTTAAATTGATAAATAAAACAGAATAAATCTACTTTATTAAATATTATTACCACCAGTCGTTGTATTATTCAATTAAAATTAAATAAGAATATATGAAAGATTCTGGTTAACACGAGGACAAATTTGTCCAAAATTTTTTATATGGAAAACTTATAATATTTTTGATTTATAGTTGTTTAAAGCTTATTAAAGATTAGCTTTTATTGATTAAAGTAGATAATATACTATTTTAATATGATATTATAATAATTATCTATTAAATAATGACTTTACACAATAAAAACTTAGGTTATAAAAAATTAAAATTTTGTAACTGAGCTCTTACAAAATTTGAATCAAAATAACCAGAATTACTCATATAAAATTCTAGGAATTTGGCTTTGATGTTACTAAATTTAAAATTAGACATATTAAATAGATAAGATTGTTGAAAATATATAATTTTTATTAAAATTCTCATTTAGAAAAATATTTAAAGGTTATAAAATATTAAAGAGTAATCATTATAATTGATCTCTTATACAAATCTTTAAACATATAGATTATTGATATTTGTAGTTATTCTTCCTAACATTGAAATTACGCTGATAATATTTAGTTATAAAATTCTATCAATTGGTAACCTCGTGATAGCATGTTTAATAGATTAATAGAATTAATAAAGTGAATTTAACTTTTAGAACCTCAAAATGGGGATCATTCTGTATTTTAAACACCATAATGGATAGATAAGTTACAACTAAAGAATTTCCGTAGAGATCACTATACTATGAAAACTATTGCACTAAAATTTTTTAATGATGATAAATTTACAATTAATTAGACTTATTAAGTATTAATGATAGTAATTTGGACAAATTAATAAATAAATAATCTAACATAACTCAATTTAAATAATATTTATTAATTGTATATATAAATTTATAGATATGGTGGTATTCTATTACTTAATATAAAATAAAACGATTTTATAAATTTTTAACGGAGTAATTCTTTACTTATTTTCCACCTTTTAGTTATTTTCTCTTTCAGTTATTATTGTGATTACTAAAATAAGTAATTTTCATAACCTTTACTAAATCGGTGGTTTTTATAATACTATTACTGTTTTTAAATATATATAATTTTGAGTATAAAACGAAGCCTTTTGCTAATTAATCACATCAAATTAAAAAATAAAATATTTTACTAACCAATAGTTAATTAATTAGAATGGATGAAAAGCAAGTTAAAATTAATCAATCTACTAGTTGGGAATATGTACCAGATTCCGATACTCTACTTGAATATTTAGATAGAGTTGATTTGGTCGAATTAAGCAAATGTTGTAAATCTTATAGAAATCAGCTTAATAATCGGATTTTCGAAAATTTGTCGTTGGGTACTTGGAAAAACAATAATCGGGATGCTTATAGTGAGTTAATAAAAAGCTGTAGATTAGAGAAGACACTAGAGTTTCTGAAAACTGATCTAGACACTAAACTTAAATTTGTAAATAGTTTTACTTTGAACTGCGAGGTTGATTGCGATTTTGCAGAAGTATTTGTTAAATTGTTTCCTAATATTAAAGCATTATTTATACATGGATGTGGAGTTTGTGTTTGTTTGTGCTCTGGATTCAGCTGCGACTTGAAAGAAGGTTTAGTAACTATATTAAAAGGTATGAAACGTTTAGAACATCTATATCTTGATTATATTCAAAGATACGCTTTCTACTGGATTGTTGAAGAGCAATTTATTCCAAAATCAATCAAATCTCTTGAATTTGGCTCTACTGGCTCTTATGATTCATATGATAATGGTGTTGATAATTGTATAATTTATGATAATATATATAGTAGCTATATAAATTTATATTCTTTAACAATCATCTCCAATAGAATGCTTCAAAATTTATCTTTTGGAATGCCAAATTTACAAGAAGTAGAAATAAGCGAATATGACAGCTTGGATCAATCGAAGATTTTAGAGTTTTTAAGAGCTAACCCTCAGCTAAAAAAGTTAAATATTGGATATATCGATTATAACAAAGAAATATTAAAAACTATTCTATCTTATCGATACTTAGAGCATTTAAGTATTTGTAGCGTATACTGGGAAGGGATAGAAGTTAATGACCTTCCACCTAACTATAGTATTAAATATCTTCAAATTAGCTATTGGGTGTCAACTCCTTTAAATCTACAACTTATCAACGCTTGTAAAAGTATCAAAACTTTTGAGCTAGAGACTAACCAAAAATTTGAAGATCTTGATTGGTCAAAATTAGAGCGAAAAATCAATAAGCTAAAGTTAAGATACGGTCGCTATACAACTAACATTATTGAAGAAATCGACGTTTTAAGGATATTTAACAGTATTTATATTGAGCCAGAACCTTATACTAACGATGATTTTAATAAGCTTATTAATTTTAAATTAAATAACTATAAAATTATTCCCTCTACCACTAAATCTTACACTCTTAAATTAATTAATAAAATTGATTAAAATAATTTATTTTAATATGATTTAACTTTTATATTAAGCTCAATAAAATACTAAGTAAAATAAAACAATTAACTTATCAATTTAAATTTAACTTTTTGAGCTCTATTTTATAGAGATTTTAGTTAATTATAAACCTGGAATATGAAACTTATATTCCATCTTATAGTAGTATTTTTGATCTTTTTATAAATTTTAAAGTATAATATATCATTTATTTTAATTTGTTGCCGATAATTAGCAATATTTAATATAACTAGAGTTTAATTCTGTATATTCAAATTATTTCAACATTATATAATTTTTAAGATGTATACGTTTTTTAACTTGTAATAACATACTTATATAATTGATATTAATCATAATTAATTAAAACTTTTATTAAATAGATATGTTGAGTTTATTTAACATTTTGTAAATTTTTAATGTAATAAGTGGTTTATTCAGCCAAACACGGTACTATGAGATGAATTCAAAATAATATATAAATTAGAGAGAATCCATTAATTGTTTCTTTCTTTATTCAATTAATCTTTGCATACAATTCACAGTAACAGTCATAAATGGGAAAGGAAACATTTAAGGTGTTTAAATATTGTTCCACTGATGTCTAGATCATTTCAAATGATCGCAAAAGTTCCAAATCTTTAGTATTTAAGTATAATCATGAATAACGTATCAAAGCATAACTTATATACTTAAATCCTAACCTTATCTTTATTAAAACTTTATTATTGAAGAAAAATGATACAAACTAGAATACATCACTATTTTAATAGTTTAATAACAATAAAATATTGATGTTGAATAAATTCAATCGAATAGGTATAGTTATCATCACTCTGAAAGACTCAACTTGTAGAGCTATGGCTATAATTTAATTAATTTCATAATAACCTTTTGTTTCACATTTATTATAACCTCCATCCCTACTACTACCAATATACTCAATACATTTATTTTTACTAAATACTTCCCAAATTTTACTTTGGAGGTCTTAACCAGAGTTTTATAATTTTTGGAGGTAATAGAAGTGAAAGTACTAACAATAATTAATAATTTATATATTAAACTTTAATAAGTTGTAATAGTCCCAGTCTCCCCTGTAAAAATTCTATAAAGTAAATTTTGGAGTTATTATAACATCAAACATGCAATAATAATTATCCTACTATATGGAGTAAATACCCCAATTAAAAGTATTAATTAATAGAATCACAAAATTGAGTAATAATTAAGCTAATTAAATCTGAATTTGAGTATAAACATAGTACAAGCTATATATTTGTAAGAATTTTACTAAACCACGCCAATTCCACAAGTTAAGACTATTGCTATATTTATTAATTACATCAAGTATTTTATTTATTCTAAATATATGTTTAAAGATATAGTTTAAAATTCGATGGATTATGCATAATTATTATGACGTTGAAGGTTAAACATATATGATTACATTAATATTTGTAAGAATTACTAATAAAAGTTTGAATTTGGTTGTTATAATCTACAAGCCAAGACCTATCAATATTCTCAATACTTATATTTATCTGAATCAGTTCAATTTTTAACTTCATGTTTTGGAGAGAGTTTTGTTGTTGGAAGGGGTAATAGTTGTTAGGATACTAATAATGATTATAAGCTTATTTTTTATTAATTAATAGTTTAAATAAAATTAATCAATAAAACGACTTACATATATTCATTTTAATTGGAATATATAGTTTTATGGGTTTAATAGGTACACAGATATAATCAATATCACGTTAACAATAAAAATTTTCAAAATATAGTCAATTTAGATTTATATATTCACTATAATAAAAATTTTTAATAATAGCCTAGATATATAAATTATTTTTATCAAGATAAATAATTCAAATTTTAACAAAATATTTATTTTGTATAAATAAATGTATAAAACTAATTATATTTTAATTATCTAAATATAAGTATTAAAATAATTACTATTCCAATTTATAACATCTCAATTATACTAACCTTTGATGATTCATTATATATGCAGATTATATCAAATGAAAAATTTAATTTTTTATACAAATTATAAAAATTTAGTAGAAAATATTTAAAAATAAAACTATAGTCATTATTAGCTATAACAAAATTAATATAATTTATCAAGTTTTTCTCAGTTTATTAATCTAAAAAAGCACATAAAATGATAATAATTCAATATTCATTATTAAGCAAAGAATAATTTATATTAAAGCCAGTTATAGTTAATTTTTATATGCAAATTTATGATAATTAAGCACTAGCAAGTGATGCAAAAAGCATCACAAAATTTTAAATTTTAACAAAATATCAATACAACATTAATTAAATTAATATACGTCATTATTAAATATTAGTCTTTAATTGTTATATAATGTATGGCAATTTATTCAAGATACTGTTTTATTAATGAGTCATTTAACCATTCTCAAATCTTAAAGATAAAAGAAACTAGTCTATTTAATTTGATAATATAAATATTACAAATAATAATATAACTATGTGATTCCTTTGTATTTTTTGGAACATAGAAAAAAGGGCTAGAATAATTCACGACACAATTTAGAACACATCAAAAAACTTTTTACTGCATATAAGCAAATATACAATAATCATATAGGTGTTATATAAAAAATAAATAAATTTAATAGAAGTTAATATTGGAAATTATAATATAAATATAATATAATCTCAAATGACTATAATAACTAAGAGTTGAGTGATCTAAGTATTTTACTAAAACAATCAGTTTTATTTTATTAATGAAAAATTTTATTTGGAATTAAAACTAACAAATTTATATTTAATTTTTGACTAAAAAGTGCATTTTAATTATATTAATTACAATTTTCAATATTGCTCGAATTAAACATTAATGCATTTTGGAGTAAGTAATTTATTAATAAAATAGAATAGTGAAATTTAATACATTTATTTCCTAATCTAATAGTGAAATATGAATAAGTTGAGTAACTTGAGTACTTTATTATGGTAAAATTGCCAGTTTAATTTATTAATGTATGATTTATTTATTTGGTATAAAATTAGTAATTTTCAAATTTAATTTTTGACTAAAACGTGCAATTTTGATTTATTTACTACAATTTGTAATATGAGAGATTCTGGTTAAATGGAGAAAATTTATTGAAAATATTTTATATGGCAAATTTTATAATATTTTTGATTTTTATATGATTAAAGCTTATTAAACAGCTACTTTTTCTAGTTGATATTTAAAATACAAAGTTTTAATATGAAAGATTCTAGTTAAAGCAAGGGCAAATTTGACCAAAAATTTTTATATCGATTATTCACAATATTTTTGATATTTGGTTGCTTAAAGCTTACTAAAAATTAAATAATATTAGTTAAAGTTGATAATATAGTATTTTAATATGATGTTATTATAAATCCTCTATTAAATAAGGACTATACACGATGAAAACTTGGTTATAAAAAATTAAAATTTTGAACTGAGCTCTTACAAAATTTGAATCAAATTAACTAGAATTACTCATATGATAACATCAGCTCTTCTTTTTTATTTAATAATTATATAGGATATTAACTCTCTTATTATTGAATTTCTAAGCTCCCAGTCATTATTCCTTACTGAAAATCTCGCAATCAAGGATAAAATTAAGATTTAGAGTACATTGATTCTGCTTTATTACGTTAAAAATGACGCTGGTTAAATA